>OZ024745.1:1740238-1755238 GCA_964016885.1 Eledone cirrhosa
TAGAGTGGTTAGAACGTCAGATAGAATGGTAGAGTGGTTAGAATGTCAGATAGAATGGTAGAGTGGTTAGAACGTCTGATAGAATGGTAGAGTGGTTAGAACGTCAGATAGAATGGTAGAGTGGTTAGAATGTCAGATAGAATGGTAGAGTGGTTAGAATGTCAGATATAATGGTAGAGTGGTTGGAACGTCAGATAGAAAGTTTTGCAGTATTTGTCCCGGTTCTCTGCTCTTTGAGTTCAAATCCCGCTGAGGTCAAATTTGTCTTCCATCTTTTCGAGGTAGATAAAAACAAAAGTACCAGTCTAATACTGGGGTTGTTTTACCTTCCCTCATCATTTCCTGGTCTATAAATCGATAAAAAAATAATAGTCGATTTTTCCTCTATGTCTCTTTCTTGTCCCCCTCCTCCCTCTCTCTCTCCTCTTCTCTCTCTCTCTCTCTCTCTCTCTCTCTCTCTCTCTCTCTCTCTCTCTCTCTCTCTCTCTCTGAAAGAAATCTGCTGCGTCCAAACCTGGAGAGAGGATGGACTCCTCCAGGTTTAAAAATGTTGTGTCACTTCCCCTCCCTCAGAAGTTACCGATTCCTATTTACATATTCTAGCTAAAGGTGAGGCGTTGGCAGCGTCCTTAAAACATTGAATTTTCTGTCTCTCTCTTTCACTCACATCTCTCTCATTCTATGGAAGAAATCGGCTGTCTTCAGACCTGGAGAGGGTTCCGTTCGACCATGTTTAAAATCCCACGACGGCATCCCTGCGATACTACAAGGAGTTAAGGGACCATGCATCATCTTTCGGTAAGCTAAGTTCTTTTCCTTTCTTTACTTCGTTCTCTGTCAATCTCTTCCTTACTATCGACGTCACAATATCAATTTCTTTGTCTCACCTCTTCAAACTCTCACTTTCACTCTCTCTCACTCTCTCTCTCTCTCAAACTCTCGGTCTCTCTCTCACTCTGTATATATATATATATATATATATATATATATATATATATACATGATGACAATAAACCATCCTAATAATACTAATAAGGCAGAGTAAAAGCAATGGAGACAGACGGAGGAAAAATGGCGGGAATAATAGGAAAATAAAACAACAAAAAGATAAATAAAAGAAAGAAAAGTTGGGAAGATAAGAAGAAAATAAACTGAAACGGAGGAGAAAAGAAAGAAAGAAAGAAAGAAAGAAAGAAAGAAAGAAAGAAAGAAAGAAAGAAAGAAAGAAGGAAAGAAAGAAAGAAAGAAAGAAAGAAAGAAACGAAATAAAACACTGAAACTAAACAACAAATTAACAACAAGGAAATTAAGAAAATCAGGAAAAATAAAAGAGAGGAAAAGTGAGAGAAAGAGGAAACCTAATTTAGATGAAAACTAGAAACAATAATAAAAGAAAGAGAAATATATATGGCAGCTAAATAAATAAGAAACTGGAAGAAGGATATAATATGGCGGGAGAATGAAGGAGTGAAAGAAAGAGAGAGAAAGATGTAATGAAAAAATAAACAATGGAAAGAAGAATGAAAAACAAAAGAGCGTAAAAGAGAAGGAAAAACAAAAAAGGCAATGAAGGAATTGATGGAAGAAAAAAACAAAGAAGGAAGCAAGAACGAAATAAATAAATAAATAGAAAAGAAAGACAGAGAGAAGAAAAGCAGAAAGATGCAATAAAAAACAACAAGAAGAAGCAAACAAGGCAAGAAAGGTCTGTATGTGTGGGGTGGGTGGGGTGGGTGGGGGCAGAAAAAGGAAATGTCGAAAGATGCCATGAAAAATGAAAAAGAGATTGAGAAGAGAGAAAAAGAAGTGAATAATGAAGAGAAAGACAAGAATGAAAGATGAAAGAGAAATGAGGATGGAAGAAAATAGAAATAAAAACAGAAATATAACAGAAATAAACAAAACAAAATAAGATAAAATAGAAAAAAAAACTTGAAATAAAATTTAAATACAGCAAACAACAGAATCGGAACCACAACAGCAATACAGAACAGAAAACAGATTAAAATATAACAAAACCGAAAACAGAAATAAATCTGAAAAAAAAAAGGGACAAAAACAAAAAGAAATTATTATAAAACAGAAACAAAAACCGAAAAATATTTACCACAAAAAATAGCAGAAAGAATCATGAAATACGAACTAAAAATAAAAAAACAGAAACTAAACCGAAAATAGCAACTTGAAAAATAACAGAAACAATATAAGCTAAAAATAAATAAATATTAAAAAAAAACAGAAAAGAAAATAACATTGGAAGGATTGGAACTCAGAACGTAAAAGGATGTAACTAAATGACGCAAGGTATTTTTATCGGAGGCGGTAACGTTTAGCACCCCCCTCCCAGATAAATAAGAATGCTTTCTTCAAGGTCAGTAATTTGTGGGGAAAGGAAAGTCAATTATATCGATCCCAGTACATTACTGGCGTTGTATCTTATTGACCTCGAACTAATCAATGGAAGACAAATTGACCTCGGCAGAATTTGAACTCAGGAAACGTAAAGGAACGTAACTAAATGCGGGACGTAAGGTAGCACGGCTCTGCCCTGCTCGCTAGTTCCATCGGCTTGATGTAAGTAGCATCGGCGTAGCAGACCTCTTAACAAAAGAAGAACCAAGTGGGAAGGTTCTATCATTATTTTGTCGAGAAATGGGTTAAGCGCCATAACCGGAAGTAAGTAAGGAACATAAATATGATGGAAGGCTTTCGTTCTCAAAATCTATTAAAATGAAACAAGAGTTCTTACAAATTGGATATTATAATTAATATAGTTATAAAGTATTAGGTTATAAAGAAAGATGTGAAGTGTTAGTAACGTTCCTTACGGTAGAAATAAATAATAGTGAAGGATACCACGTAACGTCCACATCCACAAACTGGGAAATATGATACAACCTTTTAAGAACAAATTAATTAAAGAAGAGAATATATATTTTTCTAATGCAATAAAAAAGACACGTCGGTCTATTAACAGACAAGTGTTTAGTGTGTGTGTCAAGTCAACAGGGAAAAGTTTAGAGTCAAACACATCTGTGAAGAAACTATACGAAGGGGAAGATAAGAGGGTGTTATGGTCAAGGCAAAAGGAGATACAGAACTAAGATTACTTATAATAATTAAAATAAAAAAAAATAAAAACTGCCCTATAGAGAATGTGGTCAAAGATTATATAATACTCTATGAGAAATAACTGAAGGAAAAGAAAAGGAAAAGGACTTTCAAGGTAAGGGTTTATAATAAATAGTATTATAGAAGGAGAGATATCTAGGGACGTGAGTGATACTTAGCTATAACCTACAGTAACTTAAAAAGAATATAAATCTAAAGAGAAGGGAGAGGAGAGCTTAACAAGAATATAATAAAAATTGACCTTTTGACTGAATATGTGGCACCACAACTAGATGACCTTCAACCAACCATCATTTTCCAGCAAGATGCTGCACCACCACATTGGGGACTGTACGTTCGTGGGTTCCTAAATCAAACATTTACAGACCGGTGGATTGGAAGGGATGGCCCAATTCCTTGGCCACCTCGTTCACCAGATATCACACCGCTGGACTTCTTTCTATGGAGTTATGTTAAAGATATCGTGTATCAAAGATATGAGACATCACTGATCTAAAGCAAAAGGTCACTGGTGCTATTGCCTCCATTGATGAGGCCATGCTACAGTAAACATGGCAAGAAATCTAGTACCGTCCTTCATACAACTAATGCTGCCCATAAAGAGGTGTATTAAATTAGTTTAAAAAACTTCAATATCTTCTCATTTTGTAACAATTCTCATATATTTGTCTTTTCATTTGCTTTTGTGATAATTTTTTTAAATTTTACAGAGACTTTACGGACACCGTGTATATATATGAGATGGTTAATTGGTGACCTGTGTTATTCTGGAGTTTCATGTGGCGGCAGGATCATAAACACACAATATTCACATGTCCTAGATATCATTAGATTCATTTGTCTTGCAACATACCTCTCTTTATTGCTAGCGTCCCAGATAGATGTCACGTAGTTCTATGATAGTATGTACATGACACTAGTTCTATGATAGTATCTATATGACACTAGTTCTATGATAGTATCTATATGACTAGTTCTATGATAGAATCTATATGACACTAGTTCTATGATAGTATCTACATGACACTAGTTCTATGATAGTATCTATATGACACTAGTTCTATGATAGTATCTATATGACTAGTTCTATGATAGTATCTATATGACACTAGTTCTATGATAGTATCTATATGACTAGTTCTATGATAGTATCTATATGACACTAGTTCTATGATAGTATCTATATGGCACTAGTTCTATGATAGTATCTACATGACTAGTTCTATGATAGTATGTACATGGCAATAGTTCTATGATAGTATCTATATGACACTAGTTCTATGATAGTATCTATATGACACTAGTTCTATGATAGTATCTATATGACACTAGTTCTATGATAGTATCTATATGACTAGTTCTATGATAGTTTCTATATGACACTAGTTCTATGATAGTATATATATGAAACTAGTTATATGATAGTATCTATATGATACTAGTTCTATGATAGTATCTATATGACACTAGTTCTATGATAGTATCTATATGACACTAGTTCTATGATAGTATCTATATGACTAGTTCTATGATAGTATATATATGACACTAGTTCTATGATAGAATCTATATGACTAGTTCTATGATAGTTTCTATATGACACTAGTTCTATGATAGTATCTATATGGCACTAGTTCTATGATAGTATTTACATGACTAGTTCTATGATAGTTTCTATATGACACTAGTTCTATGATAGTATATATATGAAACTAGTTATATGATAGTATCTATATGATACTAGTTCTATGATAGTATCTATATGACACTAGTTCTATGATAGTATCTATATGACACTAGTTCTATGATAGTATCTATATGACTAGTTCTATGATAGTATATATATGACACTAGTTCTATGATAGTATCTACATGACACTAGTTCTATGATAGTATCTATATAACACTAGTTCTATGATAGTATCAATATGGCACTAGTTCTATGATAGTATCTATATGACACTAGTTCTATGATAGTATTTACATGACTAGTTCTATGATAGTTTCTATATGACACTAGTTCTATGATAGTATCTATATGGCACTAGTTCTATGATAGTATCTACATGACACTAGTTCTATGATAGTATCTATATAACACTAGTTCTATGATAGTATCAATATGGCACTAGTTCTATGATAGTATCTATATGACACTAGTTCTATGATAGTATTTACATGACTAGTTCTAGGATAGTTTCTATATGACACTAGTTCAATGATAGTATCTATATGGCACTAGTTCTATGATAGTATCTATATGACACTAGTTCTATGATAGTATCCATATGACACTAGTTCTATGATAGTATCCATATGACACTAGTTCTATGATAGTATGTACATGGCACTAGTTCTATGATAGTATCTATATGACACTAGTTCTATGATAGTATCCATATGACACTAGTTCTATGATAGTATCTATATGACACTAGTTCTATGATAGTATCTATATGACTAGTTCTATGATAGTATCTATATGACACTAGTTCTATGATAGTATCTATATGACACTAGTTCTATGATAGTATCCATATGACACTAGTTCTATGATAGTATCTATATGACACTAGTTCTATGATAGTATCTATATAACACTAGTTCTATGATAGTTTCTATATGACACTAGTTCTATGATAGTATCTATAAGACTAGTTCTATGATAGTATCTACATGACACTAGTTCTATGATAGTATCTATATAACACTAATTCGATGATAGTTTCTATATGTCACGTAGTTCTATGATAGTATCTATATGACACTACTTCTATGGTATTATCTATATGACAATAGTTCTATGATAGTATCTATATGACACTAGTTCTATGATAGTATCTACATGACACTAGTTCTATGATAGTATCTATATGACACTAGTTCTATCATAGTATCTATATGACACTAGTTCTATGATAGTATCTACATGACACTAGTTCTATGATAGTTTCTATATGACACTAGTTCTATGATAGTATCTATATGACACTAGTTCTATGATAGTTTCTATATGACACTAGTTCTATGATAGTATCTATATGACACTAGTTCTATGATAGTATCTATATGACACAAGTTCTATGATAGTATCTATATGACACTAGTTCTATGATAGTATCTATATGACAATAGTTCTATGATAGTATCTATATGACACTAGTTCTATGATAGTATCTATATGACAGTAGTTCTATGATAGTATCTATATGACACTAGTTCTATGATAGTATCCATATGACACTAGTTCTATGATAGTATCTATATGGCACTAGTTCTATGACAGTATCTATATGACACTAGTTCTATGATAGTATCTATATGACTAGTTCTATGATAGTATCTATATAACACTAATTCTATGATAGTATCTATATGACACTAGTTCTATGATAGTGTTTACATGACACTAGTTCTATGATAGTATCTATATGACATTAGTTCTATCATAGAATGTATATGACACTAGTTCTATGAGAGTATCTACATGACACTAGTTCTATGATAGTATCTATATGACACTAGTTCTATGATAGTATCTATATGACTAGTTCTATGATAGTATCTATATAACACTAATTCTATGATAGTATCTATATGACTAGTTCTATGATAGTATCTATATGACACTAGTTCTATGATAGTATCTATATGACTAGTTCTATGATAGTATCTATATAACACTAGTTCTATGATAGTACCTATATGACACTAGTTCTATGATAGTATCAACATGACACTAGTTCTATGATAGTATCTATATGACACTAGTTCTATGATAGTATCTATAAGACTAGTTCCATGATAGTATCTATATGACACTAGTTCTATGATAGTATCTATATGACACTAGTTCTATGATAGTATCTATAAGACTAGTTCTATGATAGTATCTATATGTCATGTAGTTCTATGATAGTATCTATATGACACTAGTTCTATGATAGTATCTATATGACTAGTTCTATGATAGTATCTATATGTCATGTAGTTCTATGATAGTATCTATATGACACTAGCTCTATGATAGTATCTACATGAGACTAGTTCTATGATAGTATCTATATGACACTAGTTCTATGATAGTATCTATATGACACTAGTTCTATAATAGTATCTATATAACACTAGTTCTATGATAGTATCTACATGACACTAGTTCTATGATAGTATCTACATGACACTAGTTCTATGATAGTATCCACATGGCACTAGTTCTATGATAGTATCTATATGACACTAATTCTATGACAGTATCAATATGACACTAGTTCTATGATAGTATCTATATGACACTAGTTCTGTGACAGTATCTATATGACAACAGTTCTATGATAGTATCTATATGACACTAGTTCTATGATAGTATCTATATGGCACTAGTTCTATGATAGTATCTATATGGCACTAGTTCTATGACAGTATCTATATGACACTAGTTCTATGATAGTATCTATATCACTAGTTCTATGATAGTATCTACATGACACTAGTTCTATGACAGTATCTATATGACACTAGTTCTATGATAGTTTCTATATGACACTAGTTCTATGATAGTATCTATATGACACTAGTTCTATGATAGTATCTATATGACACTAGTTCTATGATAGTATCTACATGGCACTAGTTCTATGACAGTATCTATATGACACTAGTTCTATGATAGTATCTACATGACACTAGTTCTATGATAGTATCTATATGACACTAGTTCTATGATAGTATCTATATGACACTAGTTCTATGATAGTATCTATATAACACTAGTTCTATGATAGTATCTACATGACACTAGTTCTATGATAGTATCTATATGACACTAGTTCTATGATAGTATCTACATGACACTAGTTCTATGATAGTATCTATATAACACTAGTTCTATGATAGTATCTACATGACACTAGTTCTATGATACTATCTATATGACACTAGTTCTATGATAGTATCTATATGACACTAGTTCTATGATAGTATCTACATGGCACTAGTTCTATGACAGTATCTATATGACACTAGTTCTATGATAGTATCTACATGACACTAGTTCTATGATAGTATCTATATGACACTAGTTCTATGATAGTATCTATATGACACTAGTTCTATGATAGTATCTATATGACTAGTTCTATGATAGTATCTACAAGACACTAGTTCTATGATAGTATCTATATGACACTATTTCTATGATAGTATCTATATGACACTAGTTCTATGATAGTATCTATATGACTAGTTCTATGATAATATCTATATGACAGTAGTTCTATGATAGTATCTATACGACACTAGGTCTATGATAGTATCTATATGACTAGTTCTATGATAGTATCTACAAGACACTAGTTCTATGATAGTATCTATATGACGAGTTCTATGATAGTATCTACATGACACTAGTTCTAAGATAGTATATATATGACACTAGTTCTATGATAGTGCCTACATGACACTAGTTCTATGATAGTATCTACATAACACTAGTTCTATGATAGTATCTATATGACACTAGTTCTATGACAGTATCTATATGACTAGTTCTATGATAGTATCTACATGACACTAGTTCTATGATCGTATTTATATGACACTAGTTCTATGATAGTATCTGCATGCCACTAGTTCTATGATAGTATCTATATGACACTAGACCTATGATAGTATCTATATGACACTAGTTCTATGATAGTATCTACATGACACTAGTTCTATGATAGTATCTACCTGACACTAGTTCTATGATAGTTTCTATATGGCAGTAGTTCTATGATAGTATCAATCTGACACTAGTTCTATGATAGTATCTATATGACACTACTTCTATGACAGTATCTATATGACACTAGTTCTATGATAGTATCTATATGACTACTTCTATGATAGTATCTATATTACACTAGTTCTATGATAGTGCCTACATGACACTAGTTCTATGATAGTATCTGCATGCCACTAGTTCTATGATAGTATCTACATGGCACTAGTACTATGATAGTATCTATATGACACTAGTTCTAAGATAGTATCTATATGACACTAGTTCTATGACAGTATCTATATGACACTAGTTCTATGATAGTATCTATATGACTAGTTCTATGATAGTATCTATATGACACTAGTTCTATGATAGTATCTATATGACACTAGTTCTATGATAGTATCAACATGACACTAGTTCTATGATAGTATCTACATGACTAGTTCTATGATAGTATCTATATGAAACTAGTTCTATGATAGTATCTATATGACTAGTTCTATGATAGTATCTATATGACACTAGTTCTATGATAGTATCTATATGACACTAGTTCTATGATAGTATCTACATGACGCTAGTTCTATGATAGTATCTATATAACACTAGTTCTATGATAGTATCTATATGACACTAGTTCTATGATTGTATCTATATGACACTAGTTCTATGATAGTATCTATATGACTAGTTCTATGATGGTATCTATATGACTAGTTCTATGATAGTATCTACGTGACACTAGTTCTATGATAGTATCTATACGACACTAGTTCTATGATAGTATCTACATGGCACTAGTTCTATGACAGTATCTATATGATATTAGTTCTATTATAGTATCTATATGACTAGTTCTATGATCGTATCTATATGACACTAGTTCTATGATAGTATCTATATGACACTAGTTCTATGATAGTATCTATATGACTGGTTCTATGATAGCATCTACATGGCACTAGTTCTATGATAGTATCTATATGACACTAGTTCTATGATAGTATCTATATGAAACTAGTTCTATGATAGTATCTATATGACACTAATTCTATGACAGTATCTACATGACTAGTTCTATGATAGTATCTATATGAAACCAGTTCTATGATAGTATCTACATGACACTAGTCCAAGATAGTATCTATATGACTAGTTCTATGATAGTATCTATATGACACTAGTTCTATGATAGTATCTATATGACTAGTTCTATGATAGTATCAACATGACACTAGTTCTATGATAGTATCTATATGACTAGTTCTATGATAGTATCTATATGACAATTGTTCTATGATAGTATCTATATGACACAAGTTCTATGATAATATCTATATGACACCAGTTCTATGATAGTATCTACATGACACTAGTTCTACGATAGTATCTATATGAAACTAGTTCTATGATAGTATCTATATGACACTAGTTCTATGATAGTATCAACATGAAACTAGTTCTATGATAGTATCTATATGACTAGTTATATCATAGTATCTATATGACACTAGTTCTATGATAGTATCTATATGACACTAGTTCTATGACAGTATATATATGATTAGTTCTATGATAGTATCTATATGACACTAGTTCTATGATAGTATCTATATGACATTAGTTCTATGACAGTATCGATATGACACTAGTTCTATGATAGTATCTACATGGCACTAGTTCTATGATAGTATATATATGACACTAGTTCTATGATAGTATCTATATGAAACTAGTTCTATGACAGTATCTATATGGCACTAGTTCTATGACAGTATCCATATTACACTAGTTCTATGATAGTAACTACATGACACTATGTCTATGATAGTATCTATATGACACTAGTTCTATGATAGTATCTATATGACTAGTTATATGATAGTATCTACATGGCACTAGTTCTATGACAGTATCTATATGACACTAGTTCTATGATAGTATCTATATGACACTAGTTCTATGATAGTATCTATATGACACTAGTTCTATGATAGTATCTATATGACTAGTTATATGATAGTATCTACATGGCACTAGTTCTATGACAGTATCTATATGACACTAGTTCTATGATAGTATCTATATGACACTAGTTCTATGATAGTATCTATATGACACTAGTTCTATGATAGTATCAACATGACACTAGTTCTATGACAGTATCTATAAAACTAGTTCTATGATAGTATCTATATAACACTAGTTCTATGATAGTATCTATAAAACTAGTTCTATGATAGTATCTACATGACACTAGTTCTATGATAGTATCTACATGACACTAGTTCTATGATAGTATCAACATGACACTAGTTCTATGATAGTATCTACATGACACTAGTACTATGATAGTATCTATATGACACTAGTTCTATGATAGTATCTATATGGCACTAGTTCTATGATAGTATCTATATGACACTAGTTCTATGATAGTATCTATATGACACTAGTTCTACGATAGTATCTATATGACGAGTTCTATGATAGTATCTATATGACAGTAGTTCTATGATAGTATCTACATGGCACTAGTTCTATGATAGTATCTATATGACACTAGTTCTATGACAGTATCTATATGGCACTAGTTCTATGATAGTATCTATGTAACACTAGTTCTATGATAGTATCTATATGACACTAGTTCTACGATAGTATCTATATGACGAGTTCTATGATAGTATCTATATGGCACTAGTTCTATGATAGTATCTATATGACAGTAGTTCTATGATAGTATCTACATGGCACTAGTTCTATGATAGTATCTACATGACACTAGTTCTATGATAGTATCTATATGACACTATTTCTATGACAGTATCTATATGACACTAGTTCTATGACAGTATCTATATGACTAGTTCTATGATAGAATCAACATGACACTAGTTCTATGACAGTATCTACATGACACTAGTTCTATGATAGTATCTATATGACTAGTTCTATGATAGAATCAACATGACACTAGTTCTATGATAGTATCTACATGACACTAGTACTATGATAGTATCTATATAACACTAGTTCTATGATAGTATCTATATGACACTATTTCTATGACAGTATCTATATGACACTAGTTCTATGATAGTATCTATATGGCACTAGTTCTAAGATAGTATATATATGACACTAGTTCTATGATAGTATCTATATGGCACTAGTTCTAAGATAGTATATACATGACACTAGTTCTATGATAGTATCTACATGACACTAGTTCTATGATAGTATCAATCTGACACTAGTTCTATGATAGTATCTATATGACACTAGTTCTATGATAGTATCAACATGAAACTAGTTCTATGATAGTATCTATATGAAACCAGTTCTATGATAGTATCTATATGACTTGTTCTATGATAGTATCTACATGACACTAGTTCTACGATAGTATCTATATGACTTGTTCTATGATAGTATCTATATGACACGAGTTCTATGACAGTATCTATATGACTAGTTCTATGATAGTATCTATATAACACTAGTTCTATGATAGTATCTATATAACACTAGTTCTATGATAGTATCTATATGACTTGTTCTATGATAGTATCTATATGACACTAGTTCTATGATAGTATCTATATAACACTAGTTCTATGATAGTATCTATATGACTTGTTCTATGATAGTATCTATATGACACTAGTTCTATGATAGTATCTATATGACACTAGTTCTATGATAGTATCTATATGACACTAGTTCTATGATAATATCTATATGACACTAGTTCTATGATAGTATCTATATGACACTAGTTCTATGATAGTATCTATATGACACTAGTTCTATGATAGTATCTACATGACACTAGTTCTATGATAGCATCTACATGACACTAGTTCTATGATAGTATCATTATGACACTAGTTCTATGACAGTATCTACATGACACTAGTTCTACGATAGTATCTATATGACACTAGTTCTATGACAGTATCTATATGACACTAGTTCTATGATAGTATCTATATGACAACAGTTCTATGATAGTATCTACATGACACTAGTTCTATGATATTATCTATATGACACTAGTTCTATGATAGTATCTGCATGCCACTAGTTCTATGATATTATCTATATGACACTAGTTCTATGATAGTATCTATATGACACTAGTCCTATGATAGTATCATTATGACACTAGTTCTATGACAGTATCTACATGACACTAGTTCTACGATAGTATCTATATAAAACTAGTTCTAGGATAGTATCTATATGACACTAGTTCTATGATAGTATCTATATGACACTAGTTCTATGACAGTATCTATATGAAACCAGTTCTATGATAGTATCTACATGACACTAGTTCTACGATAGTATCTATATGACACTAGTTCTATGATAGTATCTACATGACACTAGTTCTATGATAGTATCTAAATGAAACTAGTTCTATGATAGTATCTATATGACACTAGTTCTATGATAGTATCTACATGACACTAGTTCTATGATAGTATCTATATAACACTAGTTCTATGATAATATCTACATGACACTAGTTCTATGATAGTATCTATATGACACTAGTTCTATGACAGTATCTATATGAAACCAGTTCTATGATAGTATCTACATGACACTAGTTCTACGATAGTATCTATATGACACTAGTTCTATGATAGTATCTACATGACACTAGTTCTATGATAGTATCTATATACACTATTTCTATGACAGTATCTATATCACACTAGTTCTATGATAGTATCTATATGAAACTAGTTCTATTATAGTATCTATATGACACTAGTTCTATGACAGTATCTATATGACACTAGTTCTATGATAGTATCTACATGGCACTAGTTCTATGATAGTGTCTACATGACACTAGTTCTATGATAGTATCTATATGACACTAGTTCTATGATAGTATCTATATGACACTAGTTCTATGATAGTATCTATATGACTAGTTCTATGATAGTATCTACAAGACACTAGTTCTATGATAGTATCTATATGACACTAGTTCTATGATAGTATCTACAAGACACTAGTTCTATGATAGTATCTATATGACACTAGTTCTATGATAGTATCTATATGACTAGTTCTATGATAATATCTACATGACACTAGTTCTATGATAGTATCTACAAGACACTAGTTCTATGATAGTATCTATATGACACTAGTTCTATGATAGTATCCATATGACTAGTTCTATGATAGTATCTATATGACACTAATTCTATAATAATATCTATATGACACTAGTTCTATGATAGTATCAACATGACACTAGTTCTATGATAGTATCAATATGACACTAGTTCTATGATAGTATCTACATGACACTAGTTGTATGATAGTATCTATATGACACTAGTTCTATGATAGTATCTATATGACACTAGTTCTATGATAGTATCTATATGACACTAGTTCTATGATAGTATCTACATGACACTAGTTCTATACAAGTATCTATATGGCACTAGTTCTATGATAGTATCTATATGACACTAGTTCTATGATAGTATCTATATGACACTAGTTCTATGATAGTATCTATATGACACTAGTTCTATGATAGTATCTATATGACACTAGTTCTATGATAGTATCTATATGACACTAGTTCTATGATAGTATCTATATGGCACTAGTTCTATGATAGTATCTATATGACACTAGTTCTATGATTGTATCTACATGACACTAGTTTTGAAGATGTATCTATAAGATGCTACTATAAGATGTAACTATAATATGTAACTATAAGATATAACTATAAGATGTAACTACAAGATCTAACTATATGTAACTATAAGATGTAACTATATGTAATTATAAGATGTAACTATAAGATGTAACTATAAACTCTAACTATAAGATATAACTATAAGATGTAACTATAAGATCTAACTATATGTAACTATAAGATGTAACTATAATATGTAACTATATGTAACTATAACATGTAACTATAAGATGTAACTATAAGATGTAACTATATGTAACTATAAGATGTAACTATAATATGTAACTATATGTAACTATAAGATGTAACTATAAGATGTAACTATAAGATGTAACTGTAAGATCTAACTATA
>OZ024745.1:1760238-1782738 GCA_964016885.1 Eledone cirrhosa
CTTTCTCTCAGCCGTCCACCACAAACGTATGTATATATATATATATATATATATATATATATATATATATATATATATATATATATATATACATAGCGGCGATGAATTAGTTTTGCGAGGTTTTTTATATGAAATCGTGTGTCGAAACAAATATTGTTATACTTGGGGAGGGTCATATTTGTGTAATATTGCCAGAATTAATAACAGAACACACTCACTGTTTGGTTGGTTTTCGCTTCTGTGTCTTTTATATCGGTAATCTAATATACTCGGTCCTCAATGTTGCCATTGACTGACCGACGGTCAAAAATAATACAGATACAATATAGACACAAACACATATATATAGTTTATCATAAATCTTTCGTTGCACATCTGCAACATCGTCAGTGGTGCTATCTTTTCCTCCTGTTGTATTGTATGTCTACGCCATTTTTATTCAGTCTGTCTATATATTTATTTATTTATTTTATTTTATTTACTTATTTATACTTCTCTTAGGTCAGTGTTGTTTGTTTGGGTGTTGTTATTATTCCATTCATTCTTTCTGTTTAGTCTTGGTCTTCTAATTTCTATTTCACTGGCCTCTCTGATTTGCATATCTGCTGGGTCATTTCTATGTTTAGATATTATTCTAATTTCTATGTTGTCTATGTTACCGTCATGTTGTTGTCTAGCATGTTCGTATAGTACTGACCCGTTTTTTCGTCCTTTTAGTTCCCCCCAGTGTTGGTCTATCCTTTCACCTATGCTACGAGCTGTCTCACCTATGTATGTTGTTGTCATGTTTCTGCAAGTACCCTCTGTACATCTTATGCTATAGACTACGTTTCTAGTTTTACAGTTTATCCGGGGGTTTACCTTACATATGATACATTTCCTATTGGTGCAGTGGGTTTTCTTAAAAGGGTAGGTTTTGCTGATCAGGGATTTTATGGTGGTTCCTGGCTTTTCTACCACCTTAATTTTTAAGTGGGTCTTTCTCAGGGCCTTTCTACACTGGTTAGCTAATTTCCCTCCAGGGGTAGCGTCCACAAACATGACACTCTGGTATCTCTGGTTGTCGTACCATGAGGTGGCTTTCCCTATCTTATGTCTAGCCCTATCTAAGCTATTCCATGATTTGCTCCTGTATAATGGGCAAATTCCTTTCATGTCCAGTTCTATGAGGGTCTTATACTTCTCCATGGCTCCTTCGTATACTCTGACTCTGTCTCTTTGGTTGTAGCCAGAGAACTGCATGCGGTTGATGAAGTGTTGGATGTGTCTTTCCATTTCTGTTGGGTCGCACATGCGGGACACATTCTTCATCACTCGTACCAAATCTGCGATCAGAATATTAAACTTAGCACTGCTGGACATTGCTGAGTTTTTGAGTATCAGGTATTTGGAGGCCATGGGTTTAGCATAGTGTGAGTGGAGAATTTGGGCTCTCTCGTCTATAGTGTTAATCCAGAGTTCTGTGTCTAATACGGGTAGTCTATTGTTAGGGTGTTTGGAAGGGAAGTCGATAGTTACAGTTATACTCTGGTGTATGGAATTAGCTATCTGCTGGATGCTTTCCATCGTGCTACGTTCTAAATCAAACTTGTTAGTGCTCTCTAGTGGGGGTGTTCTTATAACTATATTGATATCGTCTACATAACGAGAGTACATGATGAGGTCTATGGAGCTCTCATTAAGGAGATCTTTAAGTCTCCTTTCCCACCATACCATGAAAAGGTTGGCAACATCACCAGCTATGCTGACGCCGATGGCTGCTCCCTCATTTTGGGTGTAGATCTTCTCGTTGAACTTAAATATGTGGCCCTTTAGGGTAGTTTTGATACTAGCCCCTATTGCATGTGCGACCATTTTTCTTACCTGATCATTGTTTTGGGGGGTCCGTATAGCTTTGGTCCACCCAATCCACCTTCCCATGGGAGTCTTTTTTGCCATTGAGGTTATGGTGGGGGGTCTACCTCTTATAGGTCTACTAGGGCAGAAACGTCTAAGGTCATGGCTGTCTAGGTAGTCAGTGTCGTAGGTAAGTCTAAGTAGGAGGCCCAGTTCGTCTGTGTCGACGTCGCAGAACTCCACCTCATTCTCAATGATCATCTCCACACATCTTTTCACAGCAAAATCAATGTTAATGGATGGGTACAGTGACACCACATCCATGCTGCCTATTATGCAGTTGGATAGGTTCCTGTTTTTGTTGCACTCACTAATTCAGCTGAGGAGGTCCTCTGTACTGTCACATACATCTGGGGACATCTTGATTATGGGGCGTATAACCATTGAGAGGAAGTAGGAGATCCTGTAGTTACTAGCTATATTAGCTCCGCATACGGGTCTTGTTGGTGGTCCTGTTGTCGAGTCGTCGACTGTCTTGTGGTCTTTGCGGAGCCCATACAAGGGTGGTATGCCATTGTTAGACGCCTGGAAGTTGTTAGACGTCTGCTTGGCTTTAGGATGTCAGTCCACATCATCATGTGAGCGTTGGGGATTTTCTCTCTCCCATCGTGTGTTTGTTGTGCAATTTCGCTCGTGTTGGTGATGTGGGGTTGCATAGCCTTGATGTAGTTCGGCATGCTATCTATTGATATCCTACCAGACTTGTCCGTGGGTAGACATACTACCTCACCATCCCTTGTGCGCTGCTTGAGGCTAATCAAGCCTTCTACAGGTTTCCTCCCAAGTTGTTGGGCCTCTGGTCTGCTCTGTCTCTCAGTATACCTGTCTACTATTTGTCTAATCTTATTTCTAGCTATGGTGAACTGTGCCTCTGTCTCGTCATCTATTTGTTGTGGTATGCAAACTCTTTTATTAAAGGGTAACCTCGTAGGATAGATATTACCCATCTTATATGTTTTGTCAGCTGAGTTGAAAAATAGTTTCTCTAAGGGGTTGTCATTATATCTATCGTCATAGTTGTGTGTGTTGCTATTATTGTTATCATGGTGGTTGTTGTTGTTCCTATCATTAGCATTATTATTATTGTTATGATTGCTAGATGTATTGTTGTTTACTTCACCGTTATTGTTGTTGTTACTGTTATTTCTACCATTGTGGTTGTTACTTTTATTATGTTTCTTGTTTTTGTTGTGTCTATCATTAATGTTGCTACATGTATTATTTCCATTATTACCACTGTGGTTATTGTTGTTGTTGTTCGTATTGTTACCGTTATTACTACTGTGGTCGCTGCTGCTGTGTCTGTGGTTAACGTTTCTATTATTATTATTATTGTGGTTGTTGTTGTTCTGTCTATCGTTAGTATTATTACCATTATTACTATTTCTCACTTTCCTGCTATTGTTATTGTTATGGCTGTTATTTCTGTACTCAGAGTTATTGTTTATATTACTACTACCGTTATTATTGTTGTTGTTGTTGTTGTTGTTGTTTACCTTTGCATTCCAACGTATTTTTGTGAAACACTTTTCCAGCTCCGTTTTGCACTCAATAGGGTTAATCTTTTTGTAGATGGCAAATTTTGGTGGTAGCTGCAGGATTTGTTGTTCTTGTTCACTGATTAAAGTGTTCCCATAAATATTTACTGTGTGGTCATTGGTAAATTCTTCCGGTAGTTTTACATCAGTCATACGGATATTGTTGATGTTATCTGGGTATTTTTGAGAATATTCTATTTTCCCTTCTTGTAGTTTTTTCTTATTCATCCATTCTAATTTCTTATTGAAATGCCTATTGCATTCGTTTCGGGCGTATTTCGTTTCACGTCGGATGACGCTCATGAAGTTATCCCTCTCGTTTGGTGTGGTGAGATTTCGGACTTCCTTACCGTTAATGCGTTTCTGTCTGTAAAGTTCGTTGACTTTTGTGTATGTTGTTCTTTTCATATTAACTGTTATTGTGTGTTTTAGTCGTTCAGCTTGTGTTTTGTTCAATAATAAATTATTTACTTGTTTTGATATGTTTGTTGTGTATATTTTGGAGGAAACACAGTGTTTTAAGAAGCGAATTAAGCCGTAGTGTCCAGCAACCATCGTTGCTAGTTTGTTCACTGGCAGGAAGGTATACGTTGCTGACGATAGCTAATAAGCTTGAAACTAGTACAGTGTTCCTTTGTCAGTGTTGAACAAATGAGCAACGATGGTTGCTGGACACTACGGCTTAATACGGGATGTTTGTTTACAAACACACCGAGCATTATAATAAATATTCGGTGAATCCATACGTACATATATATATATGTGTGCATGTATGTATATATATACTACAGTACGTATGTATACATATATGTATGTACGTATACATACTTATATATATATATATATATATATATATATATATATATATATATATATATTGGTAAACGGAATAGAAAATGCTGACAAATTGTTCACAGTTGAAAAATCCTTTAATTAGGAATAAAAGAGTATTAGTGATTGTATGGGTTAGTATTCAGTTGTCGTTTTAAGTTTTTAAGTTTTTACCGGTTGCGCATTTCTAAATGCTTTTCAAAAATAATTTTGAGATAGAGTGTCCGTGTTGTTTGCTCTGATCTGATTAGTTTTGGGAATTCTACCTGTTTTTATGTTAAAAAAGTGGCTCCAGCGTTACTTTGGTGTTGCAAAAATTCTTGTGGTCAAAACAATTTTGATTGGTCGGTAGAGGTCATGTGAATGTAAAAAATTGATTAAGAATTTTTGCAAACACCAAATAGCGCTGGAGCCACTTTTTTAACATAAAAACAGTCTTACCTGATACTCAAAAACTCAGCAATGTCCAGTAGTGCTAAGTTTAATATTCTGATCGCAGATTTGGTACGAGTGATGAAGAATGTGTCCAGCATGTGCGACCCAACAGAAATGGAAAGACACATCCAACACTTCATCAACCGCATGCAGTTCTCTGGCTACAACCAAAGAGACAGAGTCAGAGTATACGAAGGAGCCATGGAAAAGTATAAGACCCTCATAGAACTGGACATGAAAGGAATTTGCCCACTATACAGGAGCAAATCATGGAATAGCTTAGATAGGGCTAGACATAAGATAGGGAAGGCCACATCATGGTACGACAACCAGAGATATCAGAGTGTCATGTTTGTGGACGCCACCCCTGGAGGGAAATTAGCTAACCAGTGTAGAAAGGCCCTGAGAAAGACCCACTTAAAAATAAAGGTGGTAGAAAAGCCAGGAACCACCATAAAATCCCTGATCAGCAAAACCTACCCTTTTAAGAAAACCCACTGTACCAATAGGAAATGTATCATATGTAAGGTGAACCCCCGGATAAACTGTAAAACTAGAAACGTAGTCTATAGCATAAGATGTACAGAGGGTACTTGCAGAAACATGACAACAACATACATAGGTGAGACAGCTCGTAGCATAGGTGAAAGGATAGACCAACACTGGGGGGAACTAAAAGGACGAAAAAACGGGTCAGTACTATACGAACATGCTAGACAACAACATGACGGTAACATAGACAACATAGAAATTAGAATAATATCTAAACATAGGAATGACCCAGCAGATAGGCAAATCAGAGAGGCCAGTGAAATAGAAATTAGAAGACCAAAGCTAAACAGAAAGAATGAGTGGAACAACAACAACACCCAAACAAACAACACTGACCTAAGAGAAGTATAAATAAGTAAATAAAATAAAATAAAATAAGATAAATAAATACATACACAAGCACAATAACAACAAGCACATAAACACACACTAGTCACCCAACAGACACAACACTATACACACTAGTCACACAGCACACATAACACTATACACACACGCAAACGCATGCGCAAAGAAGACAAAATAAAATAAACAAACAAGCAAATAAATAAATTAATATATAGACAGACTGAATAAAAAATGGCGTAGACATACAACACAACAGGAGGAAAAAAAAAAATATATAACACCACTGACGATGTTGCAGATGTGCAACGAAAGATTTATGTAAATTATGTAAACTATATATATGTGTTTGTGTCTATATTGTATCTGTATTATTTTTGACCGTCGGTCAGTCAATGGCAACATTGAGGACCGAGTAAGTTAGATCGCAGATATAAAAGACAGCGAGAAGCGAAAACCAACCAAACAGTGAGTGTGTTCTGTTATTAATTCTGGCAATATTACGCAAATATGACCCTCCCTAAGTATAACAATATATATATATATATATATATATATATATATATATATATATATATATATATATATATATATATATATATATATATATATATATATACGTAAATAAGACCGTTATTGCTCCAATCAGTTTGCAAGACACTGAGCAAACAAAACAACGCCAGCCTGCACTCATGACTCCTGCTAAATCAACCTGCATCACACCCTCCAAATTCGGCAAGCCGAACACGGACCGCAACAGGTAGAAAATGTCGAAGACAGACATTATCCAACTGCAACTGTCATATTATGTAGTTTCTATATAGTAAAGCTATTACTATCTGCTGCGACTACAGCCCTATTACGCAATAAGCCGTGTTCCATCTTCTGTTGTCTCTCAACTTTAAACTCCCAAACTATCCACCAAGAAGACGTGATGTCACACAACGGGAACACAACATGAAAAAACAAAAATTTCCCAAGCCATTAAAGAAATAAACGAAAAGAATATATGTGATGATTTCTTAAGAATGAATCTAGTACTGTTGAAGTCATTTCTATAATAAAATAAACAGGCCTATACTCTACTAACGTATTGAGTACATTTTAAACTATATATATATATATATATATATATATATATGAAACGTAATCCTGGTATGTGTATATGCATTTTTTCTTCTAACTTTAATTTTATACCTAATTGTGTATGGTTGACGATATATTTAATCGATTTCCACGTGCTATTGAAATTCTGGGTAAATACTCTATAGCTGTTGATCGCGAATAGATGGCTGTTGATCGCGAATAGATGGCTGTCGTTTATTTATCTATTATTTCTTCACAGGTGCCTTTTAATCTTATAGCCTGGTTTAATTGGTTTTTTTGTGTGGTTGATTATGGTAATTGGGAGAGGAAATGGAGTATATATCCTATCAAATGATTCTATGGACATAATTTATAGTATATATATATATATATATATATATATATATATATATATATATATATATATATATATATATATATATATATATATATATATATATTATATATATATATTCATTTTATTAAGGCTAAATAGTGGAGTTTCACCTGTTTATCACCTGGTCTGTGATAAACAAGCGAAATTCCAGTGTAACAAGACCCACTATTTAGCCGTAATAAAATAAATATGTAAACTCTACTTCGGTATTGTGTACTCTTTTCTCTCAGCCGTAAACTACATACGTAATTATATATATATGAATGTATATACAGTGTATTTTGCAATACACTGTATGCTTAATGAAAAGCATTTTGAAGACCTTACGATATTGTTTTAAAATAGTGACTATGTCACTTACTTCTTTTTTCAACAAACAAAGGGAGATAAGCTGACAGATCTCTGTTTCATACTGTTGGTATTCCTCAGAGCTTAGTACTCCCCTTGTCTGTTGAAAATTATGAATGTTGGATTCTTATAGAATTCCAGTAATAATCAGGAACTGATTATACAGAGCGATTGTCGGTCCAGCAAAAATTGAAAATTAGAATTGGTCCTCTGAAATAAGAAGTAAGTGACATAGTCTAAAACAATAGCGTAAGGTCTTCAACATGCTTTTAATTAAGCATACAGTGTATTGCAAAATACACTGTATATACATCCATATATATATCGCTATTTCAGAGCACCAATTCTAATATATATATATATATATGCATGTATAGATTCACAAATACACACACACACACACACACACACACACACACACACACACACACACACACATATATATATATATATATATATATATATATATATATATATATATATATATATGTGTGTGTGTGTGTGTGTGTGCATGTATTCACAAACATATACATATATATATATATATGTGTGTGTGAGTGTATTTACATATTACATACTTAAATGCATATATTTTATGTATAGTAGTTGAAAATTTATAAATATTTCATCAAATTTCCCCGATTTTTTGCTTCAGGTAATGGCGTTCTTATGCAAACAAATACATAAAACATTCACATTCGTTTCTCCTTCCTACTCCCCTCCCCCTTTCTCTAAATGTTTCCTCTTCCTTTTATTCTCTCTCTCAACTCTCACTCTCTCATTCTTTCCCCTGCCCTGCTCTCTCCCCCTCTCTCTCAACTCTCACACTCTCACTCTCATGTCTATATAAACAACACTATATGTCTATTGTGTATACCATTGATACTTCAAATATATCAGCAATATATGTCCTACCAACAAATACATATGCAGCATCTCTCTAACTATCTCTATATATCTCTATCTATCTCTCTATCTCTCTGTCTCTCTATCTCTCTAACTATCTCTCTATCTCTATATATCTCTATCTATCTCTCTATCTCTCTATCTCTCTAACTATCTCTCTAACTATCTCTCTATCTCTATATATCTCTATCTATCTCTCTATCTCTCTATCTCTCTATCTCTCTAACTATCTCTCTATCTCTCTATCTCTCTAACTATCTCTCTATCTCTATATATCTCTATCTATCTCTCTATCTCTCTATCTCTCGTCTCCCCCTATTGGGGAAAATCGACTAATTTTTAAATTGCATTTGTGATAGTATTTTACACGTTTTTATTGTATGTAAACTTCCCCCTTTGTATTTGTCCCCTTCTTTTGCGCCCCTGTGGCTAATAAAGAAACATATCTATCTATCTATCTATCTATCTATCTATCTACCTATCTATCTATCTATCTTGATAGAGTAAGACACGCTTCGCATCGGCTCCGCTATTCCATCGGGATTTACCCTTACTATTGTAAGTACCGGATAAATTTTTTAGTGCAACACATTTGGAACACTAACCCCTGTTATTTAGGGAAACATTTTTGCATTTACCCCCTTTTTAGGGGGTAAAATAAATATCTATTTTTGCCGAAAAATTTCTTTCTTGGCAGCATGGCGGAAAAGATGGCAGACATGTCTGCCATTAGCTCTGCCACGCCCCCCAAGTCTGAAGAACAAAAAATAATTACAACAAAATTAGACATTGAAACAAACAAACAAAATGAAAAAACAAATGTTAAGGAAAATGAGCAAACAGAAAACAAACAAACAGAAAATAATACAAATAACGACAGGGCAACTTTCGCCCAGAAAACAAAGCAATCCATTACATACACACCAATTGACCTAACTGCCGCCAGAGAAAAACTGGCCGAAGCAAAGAAACATATTGTTTTGGGGGAGAACGGAATGTTTTCCATTAACTCCCCCCCAGAATTCAAGAAAGCCAGAGCAGAAAACACAGTTATATACAGAACTATACTAAACCAGTCAAGAAAGCCAGCACAGCCCAGCCAAATGGAAATAGAGTTAGTCCTAAAAGACTATATGAAGAATATTCTCTTCATACGAAAGGACCGACTCTATGGCAGCATTTCGGTCCTAACAAGAGACAAAGAAACGGCGGTTCAGCTTTCCCTAAGCCCACTCTCGTCGACAACATATAGCTTCTATCCCTCCTACATGGGTAGAAGAACACAGAGAATAAAAGTAAAAACAATGCTGCCCACAATGGACTTCTGGTGGGCTATTGCTGGCTTCATTGATATGGGCGAAGACACTATGCTGTCAATGGGGAAGGCAACTGGAGATGCGTTCCTGGGAATGGGCCTCGACATACTAGTCCAAATGAGGCCCGAAAGAATAGCACAAATCCCGGATCGCATCTGGCTGGATGACCTTACCCCAATAGACATAATTGTAGAGGGGAGAAGACCAGCATGCTATTTATGCATGGAAAGGGGACACGTTAAGGCTAACTGCCCGAAACGTATCCCCCAAAAAGGACTATTGCCCACACCCACCACAAACAGTACACCAGCACCACCCACCTCCAAAAATACACTAATACCACACACAGCAAACAAAATACAGACACCACCAACCACAAACACAACACAAACATCACCACCACCAGCACCAAACACAAGCACGACACAAAAATCACCACCACCAACCACAACACAAACATCACCACCACCATTACCAACCACAAGCACGACACAAACATTACCACCACCACCACCACAAAACCCATTCCAAACAAATAATAAAAAAAACAGTAACAAATCTACCCCTCCCGCAAAAAAAAAACAACCACACAACACGTCCCTCCCACCTAGCGCTGAAGAGTTTCCCCCAACTTCTGAAGAAGAAGGAGGAGAAGCCTTCAGACAAGTTAAAAGAAAAAAAAGAAAACACACACCCAGCACACCACAAATAACCCACACACAAACACCAACTCCAATCAAAAACACCCCACCCTCAACAAACAAAAATAAATCTGCGCCTCCCCTCTCCGAAACATTGACAGCATCACAAAAAAAGACGTTGCAATATACATATATAAATAAAGAAAACAAAAAACTGGTTAAATTAATAAACAATAACCCTATGGTGCAGACCGAAGGGCCAAACTTTATCTCAACAGAGAACTTCACCCATTTAAAAATGATAAAGGTCCCTCTGGACCTTTATCGTTCCTTAAAAGAACAATTTAGACGGGACGTGAGCCCCCCCCTGTTT
The DNA here is from genome assembly GCA_964016885.1 of Eledone cirrhosa. NCBI lineage: Eukaryota > Metazoa > Mollusca > Cephalopoda > Octopoda > Eledonidae > Eledone > Eledone cirrhosa. The sequence goes on from OZ024745.1 coordinate 1,770,903, forward strand.
AAAACCGTTGAATCGCGTCCTCTTGAAAGATTTCCCCATAACCGCCCCTCTCCCTGACACAACTCCAAATACCCCAACCCCACCACACACGTGTACCCCCACACCACCACAAAACATCCCTCCACCCAACACACCTGATGCCATGGAAATTACGCAACCCGGAGAGGTAAGTGCTTTTCTTTCTTCACTTTCAACACCAAAATAGATCAATTGAGAGTTGGCTGTTTAAACGCGCGTGGCCTGAGCTCAGCTTGGAAGCAAGCAAAGCTTCTAAGTGACCTCAGGTCACAAAGTATAGATGTGATGGTTGTTTGCGAGAGTCGGATCAGCAGCGTGAGACAGCTGGCGCCCGCCTTCGATGACTTTGAGATGCACGCATCTCTCTGTCAACCCGGAGGCGGGGGGGGGGGGGGGAGTTGCCGTACTGCTGGATAAACGTCTGACTCTCGACGTACAGATTGTTCACTCGGACCCGGGGGGTCGATTACTGGTGCTGGACGTCGGAGGTGGTGAAGGCGGGGCTTTCAGACTGGTCGGTCTTTATGCTCCCTTCGGGGCGGAGAGAGCCGACTTCTTCCAACGTCTGGAGACTTTTCTAGGAACGTCGCGTTCCCTGCTTTTAGTGGGGGACTGGAATGGAATCCTAGATGCGCGTTGGGACTATGCAGGGGCATGTCCCGATAGAGGGGGGTGTAGCAGCCTCAAGGGGTTACTCGATCGATTCGACCTGGTCGATAGATTTCGACTAGATTGTCCAACTGCGCCAACCTGGACCTGGGCAAACCGCAGTGGACAATCTAGATCGTACCTAGATAGGTTTTTGGTTAGGAGTAAGGATAGGGACGTATTTAGTTGTCCAGAACTGATCATGGTTGGCTATTCAGATCACAAATTAGTGACCTGCGTGGTCAACCTTGATAGAACGCATAGACAGGGTCCCGGTTACTGGAAGATGAACTTGTCCTTACCGACAAAGAAAGATTACAGAAACCGGATTAGTAGCTTAGTTAAGATGCGGTTGACGGGAGCGATCGTCAACAGTAGGTGGTGGATATCTCTAAAGAGAGAGATTAGAGTAAGTTCGATAGGTTACAGTAAGGAACTAGCGGCGAATAGAAATAGGAGGGAAAGGGAGTTAACAGATAAACTAGAAGAGGCGATTAGGAGCGGAGACGTAGCCAGAGTGTTAGCGACGAGAACGGCATTGAGCCAGTTCTTTGACGCGAAGCACGAAGGCTGCGTTGTCCGAAGTAAAATACGTGCTTTAGGAAACGAGGGGACCAAAGCTGTTAGCTGGGCCCGCGTGACAGAAGCCAAGAGTGGGATTAAATCCACCATTCGGTCTTTGCGAGACCAGGATGGACGGGTGATCCTTGAACCTGAGCGAATGTGCGAGACCTTTCAAAGGCACTTTGCTCGACTGTTCGGAGGTGGCGGGGGGCCGGACGGGGATGTGGACTTCGGTCCATACCTCGACGGTCTACCGCGTCTTTCGAGCGGCGAAGCGGAGTGCTGCGAAGGGCCAATCACAGCCACTGAAATCGGGGAAGCGCTCAGCCAATGCAGCAGACGCAAATCCCCGGGTCTCGATGGTCTACCATACGAACTTTATTTAGCTATGCCGGTCTTGTTCTCCGAACTCCTCGAGGCTGTCTATTGCAACTGGCAACAGAACGGGAGAATTCCCTGTTCTGTGACCAAGGGCGTGGTCACGCTAGTGAGGAAGGACGAGAGCAAGGGGGACGACTTAAATAACTTTAGGCCCATAACTCTGCTGAATGCAGAGTTACAGATTTTGGCCAAGGTGTTGGCGAAGAGGTTGGCGCTTGTGGTGGGTGGTTTGGTGGGAGACGCGCAGACATGCGCTATCCCGTCCAGGTCCATTCACGACAACCTCCACCTCATGCGATACATCATAGAGAGGGTTGGCTACGAACCCGGCTTTGGTGGGGCCCTGATCAACTTGGATCAATCTAAGGCGTTCGATAGGGTCGACCATGGTTACCTGGATGCGGTGCTAGCGGCGGCGGGCTTCGGACCCGTTTTCAGGGGCTGGATTTCTGCCATGCACAGTGGCAACATCTACTCTAGGATTAAAGTAAACGGCTACCTCTCGGAGCCGTTTCAAATCACCCGATCCATCAGACAGGGGTGCCCCCTCTCCTCCCTTCTGTACGTATTGACTCTCGAGCCACTGCTGCGGAAGTTGGAGTTGCTGCGGGGCATACCCCTGGAACCGGGATTGCACAAAGCGGTCTCGGCCTATGCCGACGACGTAACAGTAATGGTGGCGGACGCCTCGGAAATCGGGGCGATCGCCACCCTACTGGAGGAATACGAAAGGCTGACGGGGGCTAAGCTGAACCAGGACAAGTCAGTCGGTTTGCAACTCGGAACGTGGAGGGGCAAACCGATGCCGTTAGACGGTGTCGTCGGGCGGTGGACGGAGGGCCCGGTGAAGCTGCTCGGGGTCTGGTTCGGACCGGACCTCCAGGTGGAGAAGAATTGGGGCGAGGTGACGAGCAGGGTGTTTGCGCTGACCCAGAAGTGGGCCAAGTGCAAACTATCACTGAAAGGTCGGGCGGAGGTGACGAACGCTTACATAGCGTCCGTCATCTACTACCGCCTGACCGTCGTGCCTTGCCCCAAGGAAAAGCTCACCATCATGGAACGCATGCTCTTCCAGTTCCTCTGGAAGAAGCGGCCTCCCATGGTGAGGAGATCCATCTGCTGCCAGCACCCTTCGAAAGGAGGGCTGGGTATGCCGTGGCTGTTGATGCGTAGGCACGCATTGAGGCTACGGCATCTACAGGTATTCCTCAACGGTCAGCCGGTGTGGGCCCCGTTTGTGAGGCGAGCCTTCCCACAGCTCGTCTCGCTCACCGAACTGCAATCCTGGGTGAAGCAAAGACCGAGAAAACTGGGCAACTGGCACACTGAGTGTGCCCAGGCGCTCACGGCTATCTGGCAAGCGGACCCGACTGTCAGTGGAGAATCCACCTCGACATTCTATAGAGGGTTGGTGGCTAGCAGGGGCGACGACACCCTTGGAGAGTCGCTAGGCATGGAGGAGGACGAACTGGCCAGCCTGTTCGGTAGAACTTTCGGCCCGGGACCCATGGACAACTTCCAGAGGTCCCTAGCCTGGCAGTGTTACCGGGGGGCTCTGCCCGTTCGAGAAAAGCTCTACAGACACGGGCGCCCGGGCAGGGATCCCGCGAAAAAGATCTGTCCCAGATGCGTGCGCGACGAGGAAACCGTTGCGCATGCACTGGTACACTGCCCGGGCGTTGCCGATCTGTGGGGCTACGTCGAACGACTGCTGTCGCGTGTGGCGCCGATTCGATTAACCGCCGAGTCTGTGGTGAACATCAAGCCGCCTCCTCCCTTCAGAAATGAAGCAGAGGCGGTCTTTCTGTGCGTAATAGCCATGATGAAAGAGGTTGTGTGGTGGACGCGCCTGAAAGGTCTGAGGTCGGGTGACTTTCTCTCCGGCCATCACCTGGTTTACTTCTTCCGATACCACTTCGGAAGAAGAATCAGGATGGAGAGAGAAGTGCTTGGTCCCAGACAGTTTTATGAAAGGTGGGTGAAAGAAGCGAGAATGGCCCGTGTAAATGGGCCTTCTCTCTACATTGTTCTGTAGGTGAAGAAGTGAAGAGGAAAGGGGGAGCGCCTCCTCTCTGGGCTTCCCCCGCGAAAAGAGTTGCACACTTTTCGGGGGTATGTGCAATCCCCAACACGCCCCCTCCCTTTTGAGGACTTTTTATTGTTATATTATTATTGTTATTCCTTTTTTCTTTACTCGATTTATGTAAACTCCCCCACTGTGTAAATGTCCCCTTCTTTTGTGCCCTCGTGGCAAATAAATAGAAATTTATCTATCTATCTATCTATCTATCTATCTATCTATCTATCTATCTATCTATCTATCTATCTATATGTACACACACACGTATATGTATCTATATATATCTATATATATCTATATCTATCTATCTATCTATCTCAAAAGTCCCTGGCCTGGCAGTGCTACCGAGGAGCTCTACCAGTTCGAGACAAGCTCTACAGACATGGGCGCCCGGGCAGGGACCCTGCAAAAAAGATCTGTCCGAGGTGCGTGCGAGACGAAGAAACCGTCGCGCACGCATTCATACACTGCCCGGGCGTCACTGACCTGTGGGGATATGTAGAACGACTATTGTCGCGGGTGGGACCAATCCAGTTGACCACCGAGTCCATTGTCATGATCAAACCGCCACCCTCCTTCAAAAACGAAGGAGAGGCGGTTTTCCTTTGTGTGATAGCTATGGCGAAAGAGGTTGTATGGTGGACAAGGTTGAAAGGGCTGAGGTCAGACACCTTTCTCTCCGGCCAACAACTGATTCTTTTTTTCAAATACCACTTTGGAAGAAGAATCAGGATGGAGAGAGAGGTGCTGTACCGCAGCAAGTTTTATGAAAGGTGGGTGAAAGTGGCGAGAATGGCCCGAGTGAATGGGCCTTCTCTCTATATCAGCCTGTAGATTGAGGAAAAGGAGGAGGAGAGGAAAGGAGTACAAGCTCTTCGTACTCCTGGAGATGAGGGTTGCACATTTTTTCGGGGGTATGTGTTACCCATATAAACTGTCTCCCTCTATTGGGGAAAATCGACTAACTTTTAAATTCCATCTGTGATAACATTTTACACGTTTTTATTGTATGTAAACTTTCCCCTTTGTATTTGTCCCCTTCTTTTGTGCCCCTGTGGCTAATAAAGAAATATATCTATATATATATACATGAGAGGGAGAGAAAAATAGAATATAAATATATATAAATATATCTCTCTCTGTCGCTCTCTCTCCCTCTTTATACATAGATATGGTGTGTGTGTGTATGTATGTGTGTGTGTGTGTATGTATGTGTGTGTCTATGTGTGTGTGTGCGTGTGTGTGTTTGTACACGCATACACATATATACAGTCACATGTGCAACTGTGAACATGCACACACACGCAAAGTCTCACACATATATATATATATACAGAGAGAGAGAGGGAGAGAGAGGGGGAGAGAAAGAAAGGGGGAGAGAGAGAGGAGGAGAGAGAGAGGGGAGAGAGTAAGGCAGAGAGAGAGAGATAACGATAATTAGACGTTTCTTAATCAATACATATTAATTCTAATTTTTATTTACTCTTCATTTTCTTCCTAAACCCTCCACCATCACCAACACACCACCACCACCATCACCCTCACCACCACCATCATCACCCTCACCCCCACCACCACAGCACAACCATCATCACCCTCACCACCACCACCACCACACCACCACCACCATCACCCTCACCACCACCACCACATCACCACCACCATCATCACCCTCACCACCACCACCACCATACCACCACCACCACCATCACCCTCACCACCACCATCATCACCCTCACCACCACCATCATCACCCTCACCACCACCATCATCACCCTCACCACCACCATCATCACCCTCACCACCACCACCACAGCACCACCACCATCATCACCCTCTCCACCACCACCACCATACCACCACCACCACCATCACCCTCACCACCACCATCATCACCCTCACCACCACCACCACAGCACCACCACCATCATCACCCTCACCACCACCACCACCAAACCACCACCACCACCATCACCCTCACCACCACCATTATCCCCCCCACACCACTACCACCACCACTACCACCACCACACCATCACACCACCATACCACCATACCACAACCACCACCACCACCACCACCACGACCACCACCACCACCACCACCACCACCACTACCACCACCACTACCACCACCACACCATCACCCCACCCCACCACCACCACCACCACTACCGCCACCACCCCACCCCACCACTACCACCACCTCCACCACTACCACCACCTCACCATCACACCACCATCATCACCACCACACCATCACACCAACACCATCACCAATACCACCACCACACCATCACACCACCCACCACCACCACCTCCACCACTACCACCACCTCACCATCACACCACCATCATCACCACCACACCATCACACCAACACCATCACCAATACCACCACCACACCATCACACCACCCACGCCCACCACCACCACCACTACCACCACCAAACCATCACACCACGCCACCACCACCACCACCACTACCACCACCCAACCACCACCACCACCACTAACACCACACCACCACAGCCACCACCACTACCACCACCATACCACCCCACTACCACCAACACTACCACCACCACACCACCACCACCACCACCACTACCACCACCACTACCACCACCACACCACCAATACACCACCACTACCACCACACCACCAACACCACCAACACTACCACCACCACACCACCACACCACCACCAACACTACCACCATCACACCACCACCACCACCACAGCCACCACCACCACCACCACCACCACCACCACACAACCACTACCACCACCACTACCACACCATCACACCACTCCACTACCACCACCACTACCACCACCACTACCACCACACCACCACCACCACCACCACATCACCACACCACCACACCACCACCACCACCACCGCCACCACACCACCACACAACTATACCACCACCATCACCACCACCACCACACCACCACACCACCACACCACCACCACCATACAACCACCACCACCACCATACCACCACGCCACCACCAACACTACCACCACCACACCACCACCACTACCACCACCACACCACCAACAGCACCGACACTACCACCACCACACCACCACCACAGCCCGCACGCCACCACCACCACCACCACATCCACCACCACCACCACCACCACCACCACTACCACCACACCACCACACCACCACCACCACCACTACCACCACCATCACCACCACTACCACCACAACACCACCACCGATGTTGGGTTGAATATTTCACTGATACAACAGCCAGGGGTCTAGGGTGGAGGGGTGATACTTCACTGATACAACAGCCAGGGGTAGAGGGTGGAGGGGTGATACTTCACTGATACAACAGCCAGGGGTCGAGGGTTGAGGGGTGATACTTCACTGATACAACAGCCAGGGGTCGAGGGTGGAGGGGTGATACTTCACTGATACAACAGCCAGGGGTCGAGGATGGAGGGGTGATACTTCACTGATACAACAGCCAGGGGTCTAAGGTGGAGGGGTGATACTTCACTGATACAACAACCAGGGGTCGAGGGTGGAGGGGTGATACTTCACTGATACAACAACCAGGGGTCGAGGATGGAGGGGTGATACTACACTCATACAACAGCCAGGGGTAGAGGGTGGAGGGGTGATACTTCACTGATACAACAGCCAGGAGTCGAGGGTTGAGGGGTGATACTTCACTGATACAACAGCCAGGGGTCGAGGCTGGAGGGGTGATACTTCACTGATACAACAGCCAGTTGTCGAGGATGGAGGGGTGATACTTCACTGATACAACAGGCAGTGGTCGAGGGTGGAGGGGTGATACTTCACTGATACAACAGGCAGTGGTCGAGGATGGAGGGGTGATACTTCACTGATACAACAGGCAGTGGTCGAGGGTGGAGGGGTGATACTTCACTGATACAACAACCAGGGGTCGAGGGTGGAGGGTGATACTTCACTGATACAACAGCCAAGGGTCGAGGATGGAGGGGTGATACTTCACTGATACAACAGCCAGGGGTAGAGGGTGGAGAGGTGATACTTCACTGATACAACAGCCAGGGGTCGAGGATGGAGGGGTGATACTTCACTGATACAACAGCCAGGGGTCGAGGGTGTAGGGGTGATACTTCACTGATACAACAGCCAGGGGTCGAGGGGGTATACTTCCCTGATAGAACAGCCAGGTGTCGAGGGTGGAGGGGGATACTTCCCAGATAGAAAAGCCAGGTGTCGCGGGTAGAGGGCGGGATACTTCCCTGATAGAACAGCTGGCTGTGTATTATCCAGAAATAGGAAAGCTCTACCTGAAATCAAATTTAAACCAGAACAAAAGCCAGGTAAAGCCCCGGAGTGACTTTTGTAGGGAATTTGTTGTTTAATATTTTCAACAATGTCTGTCATGTTGGGAAATGATAGAAAATTATGTTTTTTTACGGCGATGAAAGGGTGAAATGAAATTATGTTATTTTATGGCGATGAAAGGGTGAAATGAAATGATGTTATTTAACGGCGATGAAATGGTGAAATGAAATTATGTTATTTTACGGCGATGTAAGGGTGAAATGAAATGATGTTATTTAACGGCGATGAAAGGGTGAAATGATGTTATTTTACGGCAATAAAAGGGTGAAATGAAATTATGTTATTTTACGAGGATAAAAGGATGAAATAAAATTATGTTATTTTACGGCGATGAAAGGGTGAAATGAAATTATGTTATTTAACGGCGATGAAAGGGTGAAATGATGTTATTTTACGGCGATGAAAGGGTGAACTGAAATTATGTTATTTTACGGCGATAAAAGGATGAAATGTAATTATGTTATTTTACGGCGATGAAAGGGTGAAATGAAATTATATTATTTTACGGCGATGAAAGGGTGAAATGAAATTATGTTATTTTACGTCGATGAAAGGGTGAAATGAAATTATGTTATTTTACGGCGATGAAAGGGTGAAATGAAATTATGTTATTTTACGTCGATGAACGGGTGAAATGAAATTGCGTTATTTTACGTCGATGAAAGTGTGAAATGAAATGATGTTATTTAACGGCGATGAAAGGGTGAAATGAAATTATGTTATTTAACGGCGATGAAAGGGTGTAATGAAATGATGTTATTTAACGGCGATGAAAGGGTGAAATGAAATTATGTTATTTTACGGCGATGAAAGGGCGAAATGAAATTATGTTATTTAACGGCGATGAAAGGGTGAAATGAAATTATGTTATTTTACGTCGATGAAAAGGTGAAATGAAATTATGTTATTTTACGACGATGAAAGGGTGAAATGAAATTATGTTATTTTACGGCGATGAAAGGGTGAAATGAAATTATGTTATTTTACGTCGATGGAAGAGTGAAATAAAATTATGTTATTTTACGTCGATGAAAGGGTGAAATGAAATTATGTTACTTTACGGCGATGAAAGTGTGAAATGAAATGATGTTATTTTACGTCGATGAAAGGGTGAAATGAAATTACGTTATTTTACGTCGATGAAAGTGTGAAATGAAATGATGTTATTTAACGGCGATGAAAGGGTGAAATGAAATTATGTTATTTTACGGCGATGAAAGGGTGAAATGATGTTATTTTACGGCGATGAAATGGTGAAATGAAATTATGTTATTTTACGGCGATGAAAGGGTGAAATGAAATTATGTTATTTTACGGTGATGAAAGCGCGAAATGAAATTATGTTATTTTACGGCGATGAAAGGGTGAAATGAAATTACGTTATTTTACGTCGATGAAAGTGTGAAATGAAATGATGTTATTTAACGGCGATGAAAGGGTGAAATGAAATGTTATTTAACCGCGATGAAAGGGTGAAATGAAATGATGTTATTTAACGGCGATGAAAGGGTGATATGATGTTATTTTACGGCGAATTAAGGGTGAAATGAAATTATGTTATTTTACGGCCATAAAAGGATGAAATGAAATTATGTTATTTTACGGCGATGAAAGGGTGAAATGAAATTATGTTATTTTACGGCGATGAAAGGGTGAAATGAAATTATGTTATTTTACGTCGATGAAAGGGTGAAATGAAGTTATGTTATTTTACGTCGATGAAAGGGTGAAATGAAATTATGTTATTTTACGTCGATGAAAGGGTGAAATGAAATTACGTTATTTTACGTCGACGAAAGTGTGAAATGAAATGATGTTATTTAACGGCGATGAAAGCGTGAAATGAAATTATGTTATTTAACAGCGATGAAAGGGTGAAATGATGTTATTTTACGACGATGAAAGGGTGAAATGAAATTATGTTATCTTACGGCGATAAAAAGATGAAATGAAATTATGTTATTTTACGGCGATGAAAGAGTGAAATGAAATTATGTTATTTTCCGGCGAATAAAGGGTGAAATGAAATTATGTTATTTTACGTCGATAAAAGGGTGAAATGAAATTATGTTATTTTACGTCGATGAAAGGGTGAAATGAAATTATGTTATTTTACGGCGATGTAAGGGTGAAATGAAATTATGTTATTTTACGTCGATGAAAGGGTGAAATGAAATGATGTTATTTAACCGCGATGAAAGGGTGAAATGAAATTATGTTATTTAACGGCGATGAAAGGGTGAAATGAAATGATGTTATTTAACGGCGATGAAAGGGTGAAATGAAATTATGTTATTTAACGGCGATGAAAGGATGAAATGAAATTATGTTATTTTACGGCGATGAAAGGGTGAAATGAAATTATGTTATTTTACGTCGATGAAAGTGTGAAATGAAATGATGTTATTTAACGGCGATGAAAGGGTGAAATGAAATTATGTTATTTAACGGCGATGAAAGGGTGAAATGAAATGATGTTATTTAACGGCGATGAAAGGGTGAAATTAAATTATATTATTTTACGGCGATAAAAGGATGAAATGAAATTATGTTATTTTACGGCGATGAAAGGGTGAAATGAAATTATGTTATTTTACGGTGTTGAAAGGGGCGAAATGAAATTATGTTATTTTACGGCGATGAAAGGGTGAAATGAAATTATGTTATTTTACGGCGATGAAAGTGTGAAATGAAATTATGTTATTTTACGTCGATGAAAGGGTGAAATGAAATTATGTTATTTTACGGCGATGAAAGGGTGAAATGAAATTACGTTATTTTACGTCGATGAAAGTGTGAAATGAAATGATGTTATTTAACGGCGATGAAAGGGTGAAATGAAATGTTATTTAACGGCGATGAAAGGGTGAAATGAAATGATGTTATTTAACGGCGATGAAAGGGTGATATGATGTTATTTTACGGCGATGAAAGGGTGAAATGAAATTATGTTATTTTACGGCCATAAAAGGATGAAATGAAATTATGTTATTTTACGGCGATGAAAGGGTGAAATGAAATTATGTTATTTTACGGCGATGAAAGGGTGAAATGAAATTATGTTATTTTACGTCGATGAAAGGGTGAAATGAAGTTATGTTATTTTACGTCGATGAAAAGGTGAAATGAAAATACGTTATTTTACGTCGATGAAAGTGTGAAATGAAATGATGTTATTTAACGGCGATGAAAGGGTGAAATGAAATTATGTTATTTAACGGCGATGAAAGGGTGAAATTATGTTATTTTACGACGATGAAAGGGTGAAATGAAATTATGTTATTTTACGGCGATAAAAGGATGAAATGAAATTATGTTATTTTACGGCGATGAAAGGGTGAAATGAAATTATGTTATTTTACGGCGATGAAAGTGTGAAATGAAATTACGTTATTTTACGTCGATGAAAGTGTGAAATGAAATTACGTTATTTAACGGCGATGAAAGGGTGAAATGAAATTATGTTATTTGACGGCGATGAAAGGGTGAAATGAAATGATGTTATTTAACGGCGATGAAAGGGTGAAATGATGTTATTTTACGGCGATGAAAGGGTGAAATGAAATTATGTTATTTTACGTCGATGAAATGGTGAAATGAAATTATGTTATTTGACGGCGATGAAAGGGTGAAATGAAATGATGTTATTTAACGGCGATGAAAGGGTGAAATGATGTTATTTTACGGCGATGAAAGGGTGAAATGAAATTATGTTATTTTACGTCGATGAAATGGTGAAATGAACTGCTCACATTCCGTGTAGAGCAGTTCTT
>OZ024745.1:1785238-1792738 GCA_964016885.1 Eledone cirrhosa
AGTGTGTGTGTGTCAGTGTGTGTGTGTCTATGTGTGTGTGTCAGTGTGTGTGTGCCAGTCTGTGGGTGTTAGTGTGTGTGCCTCTGTGCGTGTCAGTGTGTGTGTGTCAGTGTGTGTGTCAGTGTGTGTGTTAGTGTATGTGTCAGTGTGTGTGTGTCAGTGTGTGTCTGTCAGTGTGTGTCTGTCAGTGTGTGTCTGTCAGTGTGTGTGTCAGTGTGTGTGTCAGTGTGTGTGTCAGTGTGTGTGTGCCAGTGTGTGTGTGCCAGTGTGTGTCATTGTGTGTGTGTCAGTGTGTGTGTCAGTGTGTGTCAGTGTGTGTCAGTGTGTGTTAGTGTGTGTGTCAGTGTATGTCATTGTGTGTGTCAGTATGTGTGTCAGTGTGTGTGCCAGTGTGTGTGTGTGTCAGTGTGTGTGTCAGTGTGTGTGTGTGCCAGTGTGTGTATGTCAGTGTGTGTGTCAGTGTGTGTGTCAGTGTGTGTGTCAGTGTGTGTGTGCCAGTGTGTGTGTGTCATTGTGTGTGTGTCAGTGTGTGTGTCAGTGTGTGTCAGTGTGTCAGTGTGTGTGTCAGTGAGTGTGTCAGTGTGTGTCAGTGTGTGTGTCAGTGTGTATCAGTGTGTGTGTCAGTGTGTGTGTGCCAGTGTGTGTGTGTCATTGTGTGTGTGTCAGTGTGTGTGTCAGTGTGTGTCAGTGTGTGTCAGTGTGTCAGTGTGTGTGTCAGTGTGTGTGTCAGTGTGTGTGTCAGTGTGTGTGTCAGTGTGTGTCAGTGTGTCAGTGTGTGTGTCAGTGAGTGTGTCAGTGTGTGTCAGTGTGTGTGTCAGTGTGTCAGTGTGTGTGTCAGTGAGTGTGTCAGTGTGTGTCAGTGTGTGTCAGTGTGTGTCAGTGTGTGTCAGTGCGTGTCAGTGTGTGTGTCAGTGTGTGTCAGTGTGTGTGTCAGTGTGTGTCAGTGTGTGTGTGTGTCAGTGTGTGTCTGTGTGTCAGTGTGTGTGTGTGCCAGTGTGTATCTATGTGTGTGTGCCAGTGTGTGTGTGTCGGTGCGTGTACCAGTGTGTGTGTCAGTGTGTGTGCCAGTGTGTGTGTGCCAGTGTCTATGTGTGTGTGTCAGTGTGTGTGTGCCAGTGTGTGTGCCAGTGTGTGTTAGTGTGTGTGTGCCAGAGTGTGTGTCAGTGTTTGTGTGTCAGTGTGTGCGCCAGTGTGTGTGTGCCAGTGTGTGTGTCAGTGTTTGTGTGTCAGTGTGTGCGCCAGTGTGTGTGTGTCAGTGTGTGTGTCAGTGTTTGTGTGTCAGTGTGTGCGCCAGTGTGTGTGTGTCAGTGTGTGTGTCAGTGTTTGTGTGTCAGTGTGTGCGCCAGTGTATGTGTGCCAGTGTGTGTGTCAGTGTTTGTGTGTCAGTGTGTGCGCCAGTGTGTGTGTGCCAGTGTGTGTGTCAGTGTGTGTGTGTCAGTGTGTGCGCCAGTGTGTGTGTGTCAGTGTGTGTGTCAGTGTTTGTGTGTCAGTGTGTGTGTGCCAGTGTGTGTCAGTGTGTGTCAGTTTGTGTCAGTGTGTGTGTGTCAGTATGTGTGTCAGTGTGTGTGTGCCAGTGTGTGTGTCAGTGTGTGTGTCAGTGTGTGTGTGTCAGTGTGTGTGCCAGTGTGTGTGTCAGTGTGTGTGTGCCAGTGTGTGTGTCAGTGTGTGTGTCAGTGTGTGTGTGTCAGTGTGTGCGTTAGTGTGTGTGTGTCAGTGTGTGTGTGTGTCAGTGTGTGTGTCAGTGTGTGTGTCTGTGTGTGTGTGTCATTGTGTGTGTCAGTGTGTGTGTGTCAGTGTGTGTGTCAGTGTGTGTGTGTCAGTGTGTGCGTGTCAGTGTGTGCGTGTCAGTGTGTGGGTCACTGTGGGTGTGTCAGTGTGTGCCAGTGTGTGTGTGTCAGTGTATGTGTGTCAGTGTGTGCCAGTGTGTGTGTGTCAGTGTGTGTGTGTCAGTGTGTGTGTCAGTGTGTGTGTGTCAGTGTGTGTGTGTCTGTGTGTGTGCCAGTGTGTGTGTGTCATTGTGTGTGTGTCAGTATGTGTGTCAGTGTGTGTGTCAGTGTGTGTGTCAGTGTGTGTGTGTGTGTCAGTGTGTGTGTCAGTGTGTGTGTCTGTGTGTGTGCCAGCGTGTGTGTGTCATTGTGTGTGTGTCAGTATGTGTGTCAGTGTGCGTGTCAGTGTGTGTGCCAGTGTGTGTGTGTCTGTGTGTGTGTGTCAGTGTGTGGGTCACTGTGGGTGTGTCAGTGTGTGTGTCAGTGTGTGTCAGTGTGTGTGTGTCAGTGTATGTGTGTCAGTGTGTGCCAGTGTGTGTGTGTCAGTGTGTGTGTGTCAGTGTGTGTGTGTCTGTGTGTGTGTCAGTGTGTGTGTCAGTGTGTGTGCCAGTGTGTGTGTGTCTGTGTGTGTGCCAGTGTGTGTGTGTCAGGAATTAAGAGAAAGAGAAAGAATGATGGCGAGAGAAAGGAAGAGAATGGTGAGAGGTAGGGAGAGAGAGGGAGAGAGAGATGAGGACAGAATGGTGAGAGAGAGAGAGAGAGGGAGAGAATGGTGAGAGAGAATGGTGAGAGAGAGGGGGAGAGAATGGTGAGAGAAAGAATATTGAGAGAGAGAGAATGGCGAAAGATAGAGAAGGAGAGAGAGAGAATGGTGATAGAGAGAGGGAGAGAGAAAGAATATTGAGGGAGAGAAACTGGTGAGAGAGAGAGAGGGAGAGATAGAGAGGGAGATAATAGTAAGAGAGAGAGGGAGAGATAGAGAGGGAGAGGATGGTAGGAGAGAGAGGGAGAGATAGAGAGGGAGAGAATGGTAAGACAGAGAGGGATAGATAGACGAGGATTTGAGACACAAAGAAATGAAGATTTCAAAAGAAAGGGCGAAATGTAGAAATGGAGGAGGAGATGGCGATGATGTCTCCTTATAGTTGTTATACACTGCTAGGCTCCCCCTCTCTCTCTCTACCTATCTCTTTGTGTATACACACATACATACATATATATATGTACACACACACGTATGTATATATATATATATATATATATATATATATATATATAATTGTTTCTACTTTAGGCACAAGGCCAGCAATTATCCAGTGCATTACTGGTACTTTATTTATCGACCCCGTAAGGATGAAAGGCAAAGTCAACCTCGGCGGGATATATATATATATATATATATATATATATATATATAATGAAAATTGAACAGGGACAGAACAGAGAGGCAGTACGATAAATGTTTATTAAATTCACGCTCAGGAGAGTGGGGGGTAGGTGGGGGACGACGTTTCGGGCATAAGCCCTTCTTCAGGTGAGAAGTGTGTGGGAACAGAGTTCAAAGGGTGTGTAGGGGAGTGGTGGAGAGACATATAGCGAAAGGAAACGGTGCGAATGAAAAATTAACAAATAAAGACAAAAAATATAATAAATAAAAATAAAGCATGATCAAAATACAAGGAATGAGAAAATTTAAAAATAAAGGCATGATCAAAATAAACTGAAATTAAAAGGGGGGTAAACAGGTGGTGGAAGGGTGTAGGGTGAGTAGAGGTGGTGGCGGGTGGAGTGGGGAGAGGGAGACGGGGTGTCCGAGCGGGGAGGGCTGAAGGTGGTGTGTGGTTAGGTGTGCGTGTGTGTGTGTGTATGTGAAAGTGAGGGTTGGGGGAAGAACGGGGTTGCATGTTCAGGAAGGTGTGTGTGGGGGGGTGTTTTTGTGGGTCGGAGTGTCTGTGCGTGTGTGGATAGGGGGGTGGGGGGAGAGGAATCAGGAGGCTGAGGGTGTAAATATGTGGTGGGAAGCACGTGTGTGTGGTTTAAGCGTGTTGTGGGTGTGGGTGGCGTGTGGATAAAAACATTTTTTGTTGGGGTGTGTGTGTGGGTGAGTTATATAGGTGATGGTGTAAGAGGATGGTTGAAAAGTTGGTAAGTTCCACGGATGTTTGGAGATTTTTGTTAGAAGTCAATTTCGCGTGTGGGTAATCCAAGAAGCGGTGGTCGGAAGAGGAGAGATGTGGGGTGCGCGCGCAACAGGAAGTGGTCAGCAGTGGGAGTGCTGTGGTCAGTTGGTGCTGAGAGGTGGTCGGAAGGGCATAGCAGCAGTCGGCGGAATGGTAGGGAGGCGAGGATGGGTAGGTGTGAGAGTGGGAGTGAGGAGGGTGTGTGTGTGTGTGTGTGTGTGTGTGTATTAGTAGGGGTGTTAGTTGGATGAGTGAGTGTGGAGCGGGGAGAGAAGGGTGTGTGTGGTTCTATGGAGGGAGTGTGGTGTACTGGTGTGTGTGTAGTTTGGTGAAGAGGTGTTAGTGGGTGTTAGTATACGGGAGGTGGGGAGGGGTGGAAGGCAGATGTGAGTGGGGGTTAGTAGGGGTAGGGTGTGTAGAGTTGGTGGTGTACGAGGGTGTGTGGGTACGTGTGCGTGGGGTTGGAGGGTGTTAGTGATGTTAGTTGCGTGTGGGGTGGGTGGTGTAAGTGGGTGCGTGTGATAAGGAGGGGGGAGGAGGAGAAGAGGGGAGGGAAGGGATGTTAGTATGTTAGTTGGGGAAGGGTGGTCAGATGAGGGGTGGAGTGGAGGTGTTAGTATTATTAGTGTGGGGTGGGCGGTGAAAAGGAGGGGTGTGTTAGTGGTGTTAGTGGGGGATAAGTGTGGGGGAGGGGGGCGGTCGAACGCTAAAGGAATAAGGGTGGGGAGTTCAGGCCGGGGTAGTGTGGGTCTGTAAGATGAAGATAGTGCGTTGTTCGACCGTTAGGCGATGGGCGGGTGTTCCGTGGCACTGGAGTAGGCCACAGACTGTGAGATGGCGTGCGGAGTGTCCAGGGCCACCAAAGTGGCGGGCGATGGGGGAACTACCCCCGAGACGAATATCCGGAGGTGCTCCGTGACTCGGTCCGCCAGGCGACGTCCCGTCTGTCCGACATAAGTCGCGCTGCACTCCGTGCAACGAAGTCCGTAGACTAGGTTGGAGGAGGTGCAGCGGAAGGCATGCCGGACCGAGAGAGAGTGGCCGTTGGGACCCTGGAAGGTGGTGGTGTTGGTGATGTGGGGACAGGTGTTGCAGCGGGGCCTAGAATAGGGGAAGGAACCGGGGAGGGGGGGAAACGGAGCGTGGGTTGGGGGGTAGGGAGCTGTGGACGAGGAGGGTGCGGAGATTGCGTGCGCGTTTGAAGGAGGGGAGGGGTGGGGTTGGGAAGATGTGGGAGGTGGAGGGGTCGGACTGGAGGCGTCGGAAGAGGCGGCAAATGGTGCGGTGGAGGGGTAAGGTGGAGGGGTGGTAGGTGATGGGGAAGGGGAGACGGTGGGTGGGTGTGCGGTGGCGTGGGGTGAGGGTGGTGGAGCGGGGGATAGCACGGGCGCGGGTGAGAGCGGTGTAGACGAGAGAGGGGGGGGGGGTAACCTCTGCGGATGAAATGGCTGACTAGGGAAAGGGCCTGGGACTCGAAGTCAGCATCTCGGCTACAGAGGCGGCGGATCCTGAGAAGTTGGGAGTAGGGAATGGAGAGTTTAGTGTGGGTGGGGTGGGAAGAGGTGAAGTCGAGGTAAGAGTGGGAGTCGGTGGGTTTGAAGAAGGCGGAGGTGACGAGGGAGTGGTGGGAGGGGTCGAAGGCGACGGAGATGTCCAAGAAGTGGACGTGGGTGGTGGAGATAGAGGTGGTGAAGTGGAGGGAGGGGTGGAAGGAGCAGAAGAAGGAGAGAAAGGAGTCGAGCTGTACTCGGGTGAGGGTCGTGGCTCCGATACAGTCGTCAATGTAACGACCGTACAGTTCGGGCGTGGGGCCGGTGTACTGGGCAAAGATTTGGGCCTCAACATGGCCAACAAAAAGGTTGGCATAGTTCGGGCCCATTCTTGTGCCCATGGCTACCCCCGTGACCTGTTGGTAAAACTCACCCGAGAAGGAGAAACAATTTAGGGTGAGGACCAGCTCGGCGAGGCGAAGGAGGGTGGGGGTGGAGGGAATGGGGGAGGGGCGAAGGTCGAGGTAGTGTTTGAGGGCGCGAAAGCCGTCGGCGTGGGGGATGACGGTATAGAGGGACTTGATGTCTAGGGTGAAGAGGAATGGCTGAGGGCCGGGTAGGTAGGTGAAGGAGTCGAAAAGGCGCAGGGCGTGGTTGGTGTCGGAGATGTGGGAGGGGAGGGTGGTGATAAGGGGGGCGAGGAGGGAGTCGAGAAAGGCGGAGATGAGTTCGGTGGGGCAGTTGCAAGCAGAGACGATGGGGCGGCCGGGGTTGTCGGGTTTGTGGAGTTTGGGGAGGAAGTAGATGGTGGGGGTGCGGGGGGTGCGGACGATGAGGTGGGAAGCGGTGGGGGGAGGAGGGAGGAGGCGATAAGGTCTTTGATGGTGGAGGAGACTTGTTGTTGGTAGAGGGGGGTGGGATCGGAGGGTAGAGGGCGGTAAAAGAGGGGGTTACAGAGCTGCCTGAGGGCTTCGGCCGTGTAGAGGTCCGCGCACCATACCACCACGGCGCCTCCCTTGTCCGCCGGTTTGATGACGATGTCATCTCGGCTACGGAGGGAGCGGAGAGCGAGGAGTTCGCCCCGTGAGATATTGTACCGTTTGGAACGGTGGCGGAAGTCGAAACGATTTACTGCGCTACGGCTGGCATCGACGAAGGCGTCCAGGGTGCTAAATTGCCCTGGGGCCGGCGTCCAAGAAGATGGTCGTCGGCCCAGGGCGAGAAACGGGTCTGGGGCGTCCGGAGCCGGTGGTGTTCGGCTGAAATGTGCCTGTAGCTTAGTGCGTCGCACGAATCGCTCGACTTCCGTTCGGGTGCGGAACTCGTCGCTGAGCGGAGTGTGGGGTATGAAGCGAAGGCCTCTACTAAGGAGTGAGCGCTCAGGTGCGGAGAGGGGGAGGTCAGGGGGTATGGTGACAACAAGGGGTGGGGTTTGGGTGTTTGGGGAGGGAAGGGAGGGTGTGGTGAAGGGTGAGGTGGAGGGTGGAGATTGGGTAAGGGTGTGGGTCGGGGGAGAGGTGGAGAGTGGTGGGCGTATGGGGATGGGCGGGTGGTGGTGAATGGGGGGGGGGGGGGGGGGGTGAGTGTAGCTTGCGGGCTTTGGTGGAGCTGAGGAACGAGAAGAGGTTGTGGTTGAGGTTGTGGATGAAGGAGAGGATGGCTTGGGCGAGGAGGGGGTGGCAGGTGGAGTAAAGGCGGAGGAGGGTGGGGGTCAGTTGGTGGTCAAGTAGGCGGAGGGTGGAACGGGAGGCACGGATGGAGTTGCGCATCAGAAGGCGTGTTGATCGGGTGAGGATACATTGCGTGGAGGGGGAAGCAGCGGGGGAGGGGTGGAAGTGTAGACGGAAGCCGAGGGGATATATATATATATATATGCATACCAACTCTAACACATATATATCCTAGAAACGATCGTAAAATGATGAATTTTTTTTAATATAAGGAACTGTTTCTTTGTTTATTCATTATTTTATTAATTTATATATATATATATATATATAGGAAAAAGTATGACCCCGACGGCAGAGATCAAGCCGTTTCGACGGCTATTTCCAGAAATAGCCG
>OZ024745.1:1795238-1870238 GCA_964016885.1 Eledone cirrhosa
CTAGGTTCATGTTTAAAATACAAACACATTAGAAATATTTGAAAAGTATTTGTAAAACGTTGTTTAAATTCTTGGTTCATTTCTTAGAGTTTTTTGTATTCGTCAGTAGGAAATACAGGTAAATATGTTCACCTATATTTGTATCTTGTGTCATCTAAAATGGCAGCTGTATTTCAACGTCTCTCTCGCCGAGTTAAATGCGTGTGAACGATGTTTCTAGAAACTCCCATTCGTGACCACCGTCATGCAAAATGAGGGACGGAATGGTTTTTTTTTTTGGGGGGGGGGGGGAGTATACATTTTGATGCAATGTAAACTAATTTTCCATTGGCTGTTCTATAGGTTTGACAAGGACGTTAATTTAATTATGAAAATAATTTGATTCTGAAGATAATTTGATTATCGCCTCTCTTTACAACATACTTTCACAAAAATAGATACGGCAAAGAAAATAGGACGTTTTGTGAGAATACAATAAAGATCTGCATCTGGCCTCTTACTTTGGTAAAGAAAAGCCATTGAAAAATGGGTGTACATTACATAGAGAAGTGAAGGCTCTGATCTTCCTTGACGATTGTAATGAGTGTACGTTCTTTGAAATTCAACACAGAGACACGTGCTTATGCCATAGTTGGTATTACAGCTCACACAAGCATACATATTTGGCTGGCTGAGGTGAACATATATTTCCCGTATTTCTAACAACGTTGTCTCACTCTCTCACCCCCCTCTCTCTCTCTCTCTCTCTCTCTCTCTCTCTCTATATATATATATATATATATATATATATATATATATATATATATAATACAATAACAGGAGGCTGGACTTGTGTAAATCCTTGAAAGGTTTATTATACTATGATCATTTCAATGACCGGGTTCCGTATGAATCCGGTGATATCATCAGGTATTCGAAATATAATAAATGAATGTAACAGATAAAATCCATGGGGCTGAAAATAATAGACCCGAGGACGACCGACCATCTAGCATCTCCCACTTTAGCCGGTCGCCCTCAAGTGCTGACCATTCGGTCTACTCAAGGCTATCTGGTGAGGGGGCGAAAGCTTATAGTGTGCTACTAACCTCCCAGTCAAAGAGAAAAAAAAGACAGAATATAATAATTAACCCCGTACTCGCACCACCAACTACACAAACGAAGACGGTTGAGCTGCTTTTAAACGTTCACAAGCGAGAAACAGACTGTCTGTCGATCACTCTCAGCTGCTATTTGCCGAGATTAAGTAAGTGACATGGTCACTACTTTAAAACTGATAGCGTATGGTCTTCTAAATGTTTTAAATTAAACATACGGTATATTGCCAAATATACTATATATACATTCATGTATACATCGCTATTTCAGAGCATCAATACTAATACCATATATATACATACATATTTATACAGTATATATATTATAATAATAATAAAGTATATCGAATTTTTGCATGTGTATGCCCGTCCATGTCTGTGTTTGTGTCTAAGTTATATCCCATAACTTAGCAATTCGTCAAAGACGGAATCAATGAAATAAGTATCTGCGGTTGATATGATCGAGAAAATCAATGTGACACGCCAAGATGGCCACCGTTTAATGACTAAAACCAGTAAAAGAATAAAAAATATGCATATACACATGTATGTATAAAATAAAATATATCTAATAATAAATATGAAACGACGGTACGTATATTAAATGCATGTATTTATCCCTGGGCATAGAAGTTCGTTTCTGGCAGTTACTCAGAGGAAAATTACATAATCACGAAATACCTTAATCAGCAAACGATCAAAAAGAAACTCCAGATGAGTTTATATAACAAAGATTATCTTAAACTGTTAATATGTGAATTTTAAATAGCTTCCCTTACATTCTAAATTGCTGGAACATTCTAAAACGCAGTTAGGGGCTACCAAAATATTAATGAATCACTTTCATTTATACCCTTTTGAATATGTTTACATACTTTAATTTATGTGTTTGTACATTTGAATTTACGAATATATTTGCATATATAATTTGAAATTTTCAGAAATTGAAAAATATATGTTTGTGCCTGACAAAGCAATTCGATTTGTCTATCTATCTATCTATCTATCTATCTATCTATCTATCTCTGGGATGGACACACGCGTATAACTTGCTGAGTAAGTTCTGTTTAAATTTCTATAGAAATTCTTGTCTGATAACTTTAATTTTTGTACCATTTTGTAGAGGGACTGCCAGGTCAAACTTTGATCTGGTCAGTCTCTCAAAATATTCTACGCCTTTAGGCGAAATAGTTAAACAAAAAAAAAGTTTTTTCTTGTTGAAAAGTCAATATTTTTTTAAATGGCCGAAGCTTCTTCACCAAAATTCGAAGGAGGAAAGGGGAAGATGAACTTACAGCTTCCCCCTGCCACTGTCACAGTAGCAGAGGTCAAGAAGAAAGGTCAGCCAGAGGAAGAATTCTCTCCACCTGTTAACCGACAACTTGACGTTGCCATGGTAACAACTCAAAGAACCAGCGGCAACAGCAACAACAACAATGCGACGGACGAAAACAACACCAATAACAATAACAACAACAAGACCAATAACGGTGACAACAACAACAATGATAACAACAACACCACCAACGACAACAACAACACAAACAAACAAAATTTCTCCTTCGCCGAGACGACAAGGAAAACCCTCGACTATCTGCCAGTAGATATAACAAAAGCGAAGGAGCTACTGGCGGATGCGAAAAAATATATAGTGTACGGGGAAAATGGTTCATTCACAATCCATTCCCCCCCGGAACTAAAAAGCCAGAGACTCCTAAACACGGTCATGTTTAGGACAATCTCGAACAAAAGTAAAAAACCAGCTCAACCATCACAGAGCGAGATAGAGCTGGTTTTAAAAGACGTCATGAAGGACATCACCTTCATTCAGAAGGATAGACTCTACGGGAGTCTATCCATTCTCATGAAGGACAGGGACACAGCAGTGAAACTGTCCATCAAACCAATCACATCCACCGCATACACCTTCTACCCTACGTACATGGGTAGAAGAACACAAAAAATAAAAATCCACACCATCCTGCCGATTATGGACATATGGTGGGTTTTGACAGGTTTTCTGGACCTGGAGGATGACATGCTGGTGTCCATGGGAAAGGCATCGGGTGACGCGTTCAGTGGAACGAGCCTCGAACTTGTAGTTCAAATGAGGCCCGAAAGGATCGCCCAGATCCCTGAACGCGTCATACTGGATGATCTAACCTTCATCAACATTACCGTTGAGGGTAGACGGCCCTCGTGTTACCTCTGCGGAACCAGAGGTCACCTGAGGGCTGTCTGTCCCCAACTTAATAAGAAAACCCCAATCCTGCCTACACCACCAACAGCTGCACAACCAACACAATCACCACAACTACCACTACAAAAACAACCACCACAGCTCAAACCAAAACAAAACAATGTCCAACCCATCCCCTCCACTCAAAAAACAAAAACAATTTCCAAAACACCCGTACCGCAAACACAACCTGAAAATTTACCCCTCCCCTCCAACGCGGAAGATGACCCTAGTTCGTCGTCAGACGAGGAGGAGCACTTCCACACAATCAAAAGAAAAAAAAGAAAACACACCTCAGACACACAAATGAAAAAAAACCCTCCCCAAAACATAACACTGACACCAACACAAAAGAGCTCACAACAGCAAACAAAAAACACCACACAAAAACAAAAACATGCATACACATACATAAATACAAGAAACAAAAAACTGTTAAACATTGTGTACAACAACAATCTAATAAAAACACAAGGGCCTAACTTCACCCAGGCAGGGGATTTCCCCCACCTCAAAATGATTAAGGCCCCACAAGACACCTATAAAACTTTAAAAAACAATTTTAAAGAGGACGTGGGTCCCCCCTGCGTCGGGCCCATTAACCGCGTCCTCCTAAAAAACTATCCCACCCCCTCCCCAAACACCCACACAACTCCAAGCTCCCCAACCACACAACACACTGATGCCCCCACACTTCCACAAACCACCACCCCACCCAACAACCCATCCCCCACCCTAATGGAAATTGTGCAGCCCGATACCCGGGACGCAGAGAGGTAAGTGCCTTTTCTCTTCACCACCAACATGGCTATGCTAAGAGTAGGCTGTTTAAACGCGCGTGGCCTGGGCTCAACTTGGAAGCAAGCAATGCTTCTAAATGACCTCAGGTCACAACGTATAGATGTGATGGTTATTTGCGAGGCCCGGATCAGCAACGTGCGACAGCTGGCCCCCACCTTTGATGACTTTGAGATGCACGCATCTCTCTGTCAGCCCGGAGGTGGGGGTGGAGTTGTCGTTCTGCTGCAAAAACATCTGGGTCTCGCAACACAGATGGTACATTTGGACCCGGAGGGTCGACTAGTGGTTCTGGACCTTGGCAGTGGTAAAGGCGGAGCGTTTAGGTTGGTAGCCGCCTACGGCCCTTTCGGGTCAATGCGGCCGGACTTCTTCCATCGTCTGGAGACTTTTCTAGGGACGTCCCGCTCCTTGCTATTAGTGGGGGACTGGAATGGTATCCTAGATGCACGCTGGGACTACGTAGGGGCCTGCCCCGATAGAGAGGGGTGTAATAGCCTCAAAGGGTTAATCGGTCGATTTGACCTGGCCGATAGATATCGACTAGATTTTCCGACTGCGCCAACCTGGACTTGGGCAAATCGTAGCGGATCATCTAGGTCGTACCTAGATAGGTTCTTAGTTAGAATTAAGGATAAGGACTTTTTAAGTTGTCCAAAAATGCGCATTGTTGGCTATTCAGACCACAAATTAGTGACCTGCATGGTCAACCTTGACAGAACTCATAGACAGGGCCCCGGTTACTGGAAGCTCAACTTGTCCTTGCCGGCAAGTAGAGCCTACAGGAATCGGATTAGTACGTTAGTTAAGGAACGGTTGACTGGAGCGATCGTCAACAGCAGGTGGTGGGTATCTCTAAAGAGAGAGATTAGAGTAGTCTCGATAGAATTTAGTAAGGTTCTAGCTGCGGATAGGAATAGGAAGGAAAGGGAGCTAATAGATAGAGTAGAAGAGGCAATTAGAAGCGGCGACGTGGCCAGAGTGCTAGCGTCGAGAACGGCTTTGAGCCAGTTTTTCGACGCGAAGCACGAAGGCTGCGTTGTCCGAAGTAAAATACGTGCTCTAGGGAACGAGGGGACCAAAGCTGTTAGCTGGGCCCGCGTGACAGAGGCCAACAGTGGAACTAAATCCACCATCCGGTCTTTGCGAGACCTGGATGGACGGGCGATTCTTGAGCCTAAGCAGATGTGTGAGGCCTTTCAAAGGCACTTTGCCCGACTGTTCGGGAGGGGCGGGGAGCCGGTTGGGAACGTGGACTTCGGTCCATACCTCGACGGCCTGCCGCGCCTCTCGGACAGGGAGGCGAAGTCCTGCGAAGAGCCGATTTCGGCCGCTGAGATAGAGGACGTGCTGAGCCAATGCGGCAAACGCAAATCCCCGGGTCTCGATGGTCTTCCTTACGAATTATATCTAGCTATGCCGGACTTGTTCCCCGATCTCCTCGAGGCGGTCTACTGCAACTGGCAACAGAACGGGAGAATTCCCTGTACTGTGACCAAGGGCGTAGTCACGCTAGTGAGGAAGGACGAGAACAAGGGGGACGAAATAAGTAACTTCAGGCCCATAACACTGCTAAATACAGAGTTACAGATTTTGGCCAAGGTGCTAGCAAAGAGGTTGGCGCTTGTCGTGGGCAACCTGGTGGGAGATGCGCAGACATGCGCTATCCCGTCCAGGTCCATCCATGACAACCTCCACCTCATGCGATACATCATAGAGAGGGTTGGGAACGAACCCGGCTTTGGTGGGGCTCTGATCAACTTGGATCAATCTAAGGCGTTCGATAGGGTCGACCATGGTTACCTGGATGCGGTGCTAGCGGCGGCAGGCTTCGGACCCGTTTTCAGGGGCTGGATCACTGCTATGCACAGCAGCCGCATCTGCTCTAGGGTCAAGGTGAACGGCTACCTCTCGGAGCCGTTCAAAATCGCGCGGTCCATCCGACAAGGGTGCCCTCTCTCCTCCCTTCTGTATGTGTTGACTCTCGAGCCACTACTGCGGAAGTTGGAGTTGTTGCAGGGCATCCCTTTGGAACCGGGATTGCGGAAAGCGGTGTCGGCCTACGCCGATGACGTGACAGTAATGGTGTCGACGGCCTCCGAAATCGAGGCGGTCGGCACCTTACTGGAGGAGTACGAAAAGTTCACAGGGGCTAAGCTGAACCGGGACAAGTCGATCGGTTTGCAACTCGGCACGTGGAGGGGCAGACCGATGCCCTCCGATAGCGTCGTCGGACGCTGGACGGAGGGCCCGGTGAAGTTGCTCGGGGTCTGGTTCGGACCGGACCTCCAGGTGGAGAAAAACTGGGCGGAGGTTACGAACAGGGTGTTTGCACTGACCCAGAAGTGGGCCAGTTGCAAACTATCCCTGAAAGGCCGGGCGGAGGTGGCGAACACCTACATAGCGTCCGTCATCTACTACCGCCTGACCGTAGTGCCCTGCCCAAGGGAAACCCTCACCAAGATGGAGCGCGCGCTCTTCCAATTCCTTTGGAAGAGGCGGGCTCCTATGGTGAGGAGATCCATCTGCTGTCAACACCCTTCGAAAGGAGGGCTGGGGATGCCGTGGCTAATGATGCGTAAACACGCATTAAGGCTACGGCACCTCTACGTATTCCTCACCGGACAACCGGTGTGGGCCTCGTTTGTGAGACGAACCTTTCCCAGACTCGTCTCACTCACCGAGCTGCAATCCTGGGTCAAGCAAAGACCGAGAAAACTGGGCGCCTGGCACACTGAGTGTGCCCAGGCGCTCACCGCCCTCTGGCAGGCGGATCCGGTTATCAGTGGAGACTCCACCGCAACATTCTATAGAGGGCTAGTACGCAGCAGGTGCGACGACGCCCTCGGAGAAGCCCTAGACATGGAGGAGGACGAACTGGCCAGCCTGTTCGGTAGGACATTCAGCCCGGGACCTATGGACAACTTCCAGAAGTCCCTGGCCTGGCAGTGCTACCGAGGGGCTTTACCCGTTCGAGAAAGGCTCTACAGACACGGGCGCCCGGGTAGGGACCCCGCCAAAAAGATCTGTCCCAGATGCGTGTGCGACGAGGAAACCGTTGCACACGCATTAGTACACTGCTCGGGCGTAGCCGATCTGTGGGGCTATGTCGAACAACTGCTGTCAAGGGTGGGACCGATCCGGTTGACCACCGAGTCTATTGTAATGATCAAGCCGCCTCCCCCCTTCAAAGATGAAGCAGAGGCGGTGTTTCTGTGCGTAATAGCCATGGCGAAAGAGGTTGTATGGTGGACGCGTCTGAAAGGACTGAGGTCGGGCACCTTTCTCTCTGGCCAACAACTGGTCCGTTTCTTCCGATATCATTTCGGAAGAAGGATCAGGATGGAGAGAGAGGTGCTGCACCCCAGCCGTTTCTATGAAAGATGGGTGAAAGTGGCGAGAATGGCCCGTGTGAATGGGCCTTCACTCTACATCAGACTATAGGTGAGGAAGATGAAAGACCAAGGGAGCACCCCTTCTCTGTGCTCCTGAGGAGAAGGGTTGCACACTTTTTTCGGGGGTGTGTGCGACCCCCCAAGGCGCCTCCTCTCTATTGAGGATTTTGTTAAAAATTTTATTTTTTGTTATATCTTATTTTATTTTTATATTTTGTTATTGCCTCCTCCTTATTGAGGACGCCTTTTTGTGTAAACTCCCCCCTTTGTACTTGTCCCACTTTTGATGCCCTAGTGGCAAATAAAAGAAATATATCTATCTATCTATCTATCTATCTATCTATCTATCTATCTATCTATCTATCTATCTATATATCTATCTATCTATCTATCTATACGGCTACCTCTCGGAGCCGTTCGAAATCGCGCAGTCCATCCGACAAGGGTGCCCTCTCTCCTCACTTCTGTATATAATGACTCTAGAGCCACTGCTGCGGAAGTTAGAGTTGTTGCAAGGCATCCCGTTGGAACCGGGTTTGCGGAAAGCGGTGTCGGCCTACGCCGATGACGTAACAGTAATGGTGTCGACGGCCTCGGAAATCGGGGCGATCGGCACCTTACTGGAGGAGTACGAAAGGTTTACAGGGGCTAAGCTGAACCGGGACAAGTCGATCGGTCTGCAACTCGACACGTGGAGGGGCAGATCGATGCCCTCCGATGGCGTCGTCGGGCGCTGGACGGAGGGCCCGGTGAAGTTGCTCGGGGTCTGGTTCGGACCAGACCTCCAGGTGGAGAAGAACTGGGGTGAGGTAACGAACAGGGTGTTTGCACTGACCCAGAAGTGGGCCGAGTGCAAACTGTCCCTGAAAGGTCGGGCGGAGGTGGCGAACACTTATATAGCGCCCGTCATCTACTACCGCCTGACCGTTGTACCTTGCCCGAGGGAAACGCTCGCCAAAATGGAGCGCGCACTCTTCCAATTCCTTTGGAAGAAGCGGGCTCCTATGGTGAGGAGATCCATCTGCTGTCAACACCCTTCAAAAGGAGGGCTGGGGATGCCGTGGCTAATGATACGTAAACACGCATTAAGGCTACGGCACCTCCAGGTATTCTTTACCGGTCAACCGGAGTGGGCCGCGTTTGTGAGGCGAGCCTTTCCCAGACTCGTCTCACTCACCGAGCTGCAATCCTGGGTCAAGCAAAGACCGAGAAAACTGGGCGCCTGGCACACCGAGTGTGCCCAGGCGCTCACGGCTCTCTGGCAGGCGGACCCGGCTGTCAGTGGAGAATCCACCTCGTCATTCTATAGAGGGCTGGTGGTTAGCAGCTGCGACGACGCCCTCAGAGAAGCCCTAAGCATGGAGGAAGACGAACTGGACAACCTGTTCGGTAGGACATTCAGCCCGGGACCCATGGATAACTTCCAGAGGTCCCTGGCCTGGCAGTGCTACCGAGGGGCTCTGCCCGTTCGAGAAAGGCTCTACAGACACGGGCGCCCGGGTAGGGACCCCTCGAAAAAGATCTGTCCCAGATGCGTGTGCGACGAGGAAACCGTTGCACACGCATTGGTACACTGCTCGGGCATTGCCGATCTGTGGGGCTATGTCGAACAACTGCTGTCAAGGGTGGGACCAATCCGGTTGACCACCAAGTCTATTGTAACGATCAAGCCGCCTCCCCTCTTCAAAAACGAAGGAGAGGCGGTGTTTCTGTGCGTAATAGCCATGGCGAAAGAGGTTGTATGGTGGACGCTTCTGAAAGGACTGAGGTCGGGCACCTTTCTCTCTGGCCAACAACTGGTCCGTTTCTTCCGATATCATTTCGGAAGAAGGATCAGGATGGAGAGAGAGGTGCTCCACCCCAGCCGTTTTTATGAAAGATGGGTGAAAGTGGCGAGAATGGCCCGTGTGAATGGGCCTTCACTTTACATCAGACTATAGGTGAGGAAGATGAAAGATCAAGGGAGCACCCCCTCTCTGTGCTCCTGAGGAGAAGGGTTGCACACTTTCGGGGGGGGGGGGTGCGACCACCCAATGCGCCTCCTCCCTATTGAGGATTTTGTTATAAAATTTATTTTGTTATATTTTATTTTATTATTATACTTTTATATTTTGTTATTGCCTCCTCCTTATTGAGGACGCCTTTTCATGTAAACTCCCCCCATTGTACTTGTCCCACTCTTTGATGCCCTGGTGACAAATAAAAAGAAAGTTATCTATCTATCTATCCCCCCTATTGGGGATTTCGATTGTTATAATTGTTTGTTTCAATATTTTTACACGAATATATGTAAAATCCGCGGCATGTGTCTTTGTATTGTCCTCTTTTCTTGTGCGCCCTTGTGGCAAATAAAGAAATATATCTATATACGGCCTCTCTCTCTCTCTCTCTCTCTCTCTCTCTCTCTATCTATCTATCTACCGCCTTCTCTCTCTCTCTCTCTCTCTCTCTCTCTCTCTCTCTCTCTCTCTATATATATATATATATATATATATATATATATATATATATATATATATATCCATCTGTCTGTCTATCAATATATAGCTTTAACACCTTATCCTTTCCAAATTACATTGTCTATATTGTCTAAAATATTCGACCAAGTGATTTTATTGGACTTATCTTCCTAGCTTGTCATTCATAAACCTTTAAACCCACCTAGAATTTGTTGCCTATAAATCGCTTGGATAATGTGTCGCTTTTTTTCCAACTCATTATATTACATATGTGAAGGGTGGTGGATTGGCAGTATCGGTAGAGCATCGCACAACCTGCTTTGTGGCTTATAGTTACGCCCCTTTACGTTCCGGGTTCAATTCCCGCCGAGGTTAGCTTTCATCCCTACGAGGTACCAAAAATGAACTGAGGCCAATTCCCTCCAAATTGTTGGCCTTGTGCCTAAATCAGAAGCCATTATTGTGCCAAAAGTAGAAACAATTATTACTACATATGTAAGGCCCTACAATTATTACTACATAAGGCCCTACAATTATTACTACACATGTAAGGCCCTACAATTATTACTACATAAGGCCCTACAATTATTACTACATAAGGCCCTACAATTATTACTACATAAGGCCCTACAATTATTATTACATATGTAAGGCCCTACAATTATTACTACATAAGGCCCTACAATTATTACTACATAAGGCCCTACAATTATTACTACATAAGGCCCTACAATTGTTACTACATATGTAAGGCCCTACAATTATTACTACATAAGGCCCTACAATTGTTACTACATATGTAAGGCCCTACAATTATTACTACATAAGGCCCTACAATTATTACTACATATGTAAGGCCCTACAATTATTACTACATAAGGCCCTACAATTATTACTACATAAGGCCCTACAATTGTTACTACATATGTAAGGCCCTATCATATCTAGTCGGAATTTCTGAGTATCTGAATATCAGTTTGTAATTTCAAAAACCGATGTTCATTCTCAGAAACTCTCCAGATATAAATATTTATATCTGTGAACATTAATTTTATATTTTTCATATTTTATTCAATACATCGTATATTGATGAACCAGAATCCGTTCCTTTTTTCTAACCATGTCGGGAGTTGGTCACTATGCAGCCAGCGACAAATCGATGAGATGCCCTACACTTGTTAATTGTTGCTGATTTTTATTCCCAAATCAACCCTAATCTAGAACACCTATGGTCAAAGATATTTCCGCCGTCGGAATTATCTTATGTTAGTTCCACGGCGTTTCTTGGACATTTTATTTTTAAACCGAGCGGGACCCATTTCCTCTCCACGTCTAAACACAAAATTTCATCCTGAGAAGAAGATAGATATATAGAGAGGGGGGGGGGGGTTAGATATATATAGATATATAGAGAGAGGGGGCGGGATAGATAGATAGATAGATAGATAGAGAGAGGGGGTGGGATAGATAGATAGATAGAGAGAGAAGAGGATAGATAGATAGATAAATTTCTTTATTAGCCACAAGGGCACAAAAGAAGGGGACAAATACAAATGGGGAGTTTACATACAGGTATATGAAAATAAAACTATTAATAAAATAACAAATAACAATTGAAATCCCCAATAGGGGGAGGCGTTACACAGGGGTTGTACACACCCCGAAAAAATGTACAACCCTCATCTCCAGGAGCACCAAGAGTGAGTACTCCCTTCCTCTCTTCCTCTTTTTCCTCAACCTACAGGCTTATATAGAGAGAAGGCCCAACCACTCGGGCCATCTTTGCCACATTCACCCACCTTTTATAAAATTTGCTGGGGTACAGTACCTCTCTCTCCATCGTGATTCTTCTTCCAAAATGATATTTGAAAAAACGAATCAGTTGCTCGCCGGAGAGAAAGGTGTCTGACCTCAGCACTTTTAACCTCGTCCACCATATAACCTCTTTCACCATAGCCATAACACATAGGAACCCGCCTCTCCCTCGTTTTTGAAGGAGGGTGGCGGTTTGATCATGACAATGGACTCGGTGGTCAACTGGATTGGTCCCACCCGCGACAATAGTCGTTCTACATAGCCCCACAGGTCGGTAACGCCTGGGCAGTGTACAAATGCGTGCGCGACGGTTTCCTCGTCGCGCACGCATCTCGGACAGATCTTTTTCGAAGGGTCCCTACTCGGGCGCCCGTGTCTGTAGAGCTTGTCTCGAACTGGTAGAGCTCCTCGGTAGCACAACCAGGCCAGGGACTTTTGGAAGTTGTCCATTGGTCCCGGGCGGAAGGTCCTACCGAACAGATTGGCCAGTTCGTCCTCCTCTACGCCCAGAGTTTCTCCGAGCATGTCGTCGCACTTGCTGCGGACCAACCCTCTATAGATAGATAGATAGATAGATAGATAGAGAGAGAGGGGGGAGATAGTTAGATAAATAGATAGCTAAATAGATAGATAAATAAATATAGAGATAGATAAATATAGAGAGGGGAGATAGATAGATAGATAGATAGAGTGAGAGAGAGGGAAAATAGTTAGTTAGATAGATAGATAGAGAGATAGATAGATAGATAGATTTCTTTATTTGCCACAAGGGCGCACTAGAAAAGGGGAGAATACAAAGACACATGCCGGAAATTTTACATACAGTCGTGTAAAAAAAAACAAAAAAAAAACATATATATATATATAAAACAAACAATTATAACAATCAAAATCCCCAATAGGGGGGAAACGCCACAAATGGGTTGTTTAATACCCCGTCGATAGAACAATCCATAACTTCAGGAGCGTGTTGTGCAAGTGCTCCTTTCTTCCTTTTGCTCTCTTCTTTAACCTTCAGGCTTATAAACAGACACGGCCCAATCACTCGGGCCATTTTCGCTTAGATAGATAGAGAGATAGATAGAGAGATAGATAGAGAGAGAGATAGATAGATAGATAGATAGATAGATAGATAGATAGATAGAGAGATAGAAAGAAAGTGAGTAAAAGATATGAAGGAAGAATCGACCCCAGTACTGGACTCGTACATTTATCTACCTCGAAAGGATGAAAGGCAAAGTTGACCTCGGTGGGATTTGAACTGAGAGATCCGGAATAAATACCCCGAATCATTCTATCTAACGTTCTAACCACTCTACCATTCTATCTGACGTTCTAACCACTCTATCATTCTATCTGACGTTCTAACCACTCTACCATTCTATCTAACGTTCTAACAACTCTACCATTCTATCAGACGTTCTAACCACTCTACCATTCTATCTGACGTTCTAACCACTCTACCATTTTATCTGACGTTCTAACCACTCTACCATTCTATCTGACGTTCTAACCACTCTATCATTCTATCTGACGTTCTAACCACTCTACCATTCTATCTAACGTTCTAACAACTCTACCATTCTATCAGACGTTCTAACCACTCTACCATTCTATCTGACGTTCTAACCACTCTACCATTCTATCTGACGTTCTAACCACTCTACCATTCTATCTGACGTTCTAACCACTCTACCATTCTATCAGACGTTCTAACCACTCTACCATTCTATCTGACGTTCTAACCACTCTACCATTTTATCTGACGTTCTAACCACTCTACTATTCCATCTGACGTTCTAACCACTCTACTATTCTATCTGACGTTCTAACCACTCTACCATTCTATCTGATGTTCTAACCACTCTACAATTCTATCTGATGTTCTAACCACTCTACCATTCTATCTGACGTTGTAACCACTCTACCATTCTATCTGACGTTCTAACCACTCTACCATTCTATCTGACGTTCTAACAACTCTACCATTCTATCTGACGTTCTAACCACTCTACCATTCTATCTGACGTTCTAACCACTCTACCATTCTATCAGACGTTCTAACCACCCTACCATTCTATCTGACGTTCTAACAACTCTACCATTCTATCTGCCGTTCTAACCACTCTACCATTCTATCAGACGTTCTAACCACCCTACCATTCTATCTGACGTTCTAACAACTCTACCATTCTATCTGACGTTCTAACCACTCTACCATTCTATCTGACGTTCTAACCACTCTACCATTCTATCAGACGTTCTAACCACTCTGTTTATTCACCGCCACTCAGCTCCACTTTTTAATAATTCTGTTCTAAACCACGAACAATTTTCTTTTTCTAAATAATTTCATTTGTCTGTAACACATTTACTGCCATGTTCCTATATATTTGTCTGCAACACATTTACTGCCATGTTCCTATATATTTGTCTGTAACATATTTACTGCCATGTTCCTATATATTTGTCTGTAACATATTTACTGCCATGTTCCTATATATTTGTCTGTAACATATTTACTGCCATGTTCCTATATATTTGTCTGTAACACATTTACTGCCATGTTCCTATATATTTGTCTGTAACACATTTACTGCCATGTTCCTATATATTTGTCTGCAACACATTTACTGCCATGTTCCTATATATTTGTCTGTAACATATTTACTGCCATGTTCCTATATATTTGTTTGTAACACATTTACTGCCATGTTCCTATATATTTGTCTGTAACATATTTACTGCCATGTTCCTATATATTTGTTTGTAACACATTTACTGCCATGTTCCTATATATTTGTCTGTAACATATTTACTGCCATGTTCCTATATATTTGTCTGTAACATATTTACTGCCATGTTCCTATATATTTGTCTGTAACATATTTACTGCCATGTTCCTATATATTTGTCTGTAACATATTTACTGCCATGTTCCTATATATTTGTCTGTAACATATTTACTGCCATGTTCCTATATATTTGTCTGTAACATATTTACTGCCATGTTCCTATATATTTGTTTGTAACACATTTACTGCCATGTTCCTATATATTTGTCTGTAACATATTTACTGCCATGTTCCTATATATTTGTTTGTAACACATTTACTGCCATGTTCCTATATATTTGTCTGTAACATATTTACTGCCATGTTCCTATATATTTGTCTGTAACATATTTACTGCCATGTTCCTATATATTTGTCTGTAACATATTTACTGCCATGTTCCTATATATTTGTCTGTAACATATTTACTGCCATGTTCCTATATATTTGTCTGTAACATATTTACTGCCATGTTCCTATATATTTGTCTGTAACATATTTACTGCCATGTTCCTATATATTTGTCTGTAACATATTTACTGCCATGTTCCTATATATTTGTCTGTAACATATTTACTGCCATGTTCCTATATATTTGTCTGTAACATATTTACTGCCATGTTCCTATATATTTGTCTGTAACATATTTACTGCCATGTTCCTATATATTTGTCTGTAACATATTTACTGCCATGTTCCTATATATTTGTCTGTAACATATTTACTGCCATGTTCCTATATATTTGTCTGTAACATATTTACTGCCATGTTCCTATATATTTGTCTGTAACATATTTACTGCCATGTTCCTATATATTTGTCTGTAACATATTTACTGCCATGTTCCTATATATTTGTCTGTAACATATTTACTGCCATGTTCCTATATATTTGTCAAATACATAATTCATTAGACTAACACCAATCTCTCATTCCCTTCCCCCTTTCTGTAGTGTTGTATATAAACTTATTCTTTCTTTTTAGACAGGTCACTAGTTGCAGTTAGTTATGTTTAACCACTCACATTGGTCTTTGGTCATCCGTTTAATACAAGTTATGCACACAGCTGACTTTAAAAAAATGAAATATATATATATATATATATATATATATATATATATATAGAGAGAGAGAGAGAGATATGGTGGGGGGAGGTGGGGGTTAAGGGAAGGAAGATGGACAGATAGAGTGATAGCTAGAAAGAGACATAGACAGAGAAAATGATAGACATAGAGAGAGGGTGAGAGTGAGACACAGGAATATAACCAAAAAAGAGAGAAAGAATGAAAGGGGGAGTGGGTAGAGAAAGTGGACAAAGAAGGAACAATGAAAGACTCAATGAAAGGAATAATAGAAGAATTAAAGGAGACATGCTGTAAAACAATGCTTAGAATTTCGGAATATAAAGAAACTCACATTTTTATATGGAAATTTGTTTCCAGTTTAAAACATAAAGACAAGTTAAAACGCTAATGTATACCATTACCAATATTTCCGACACTGGAATTAGTTCAAGACTGAAAACAAAAGCTCAGAGAACTTTATCTTACAGAAGCAGAGACTGGCTTTCATTCTGCTTAGATAGTCGAGTATAGCTATTTCCTTTCTGGAAGATTTGTCGTTTCATGTGTCGCATTATGTGTCAGAGTTTTTAGCAGAAGATGCTTACCACAGCTTTGTAATCTTCTCGTCATTGCAACCTTAGCAGAATGTCTACCATTTAATATCAAGTTGTTAACATAAAACAAAGAAAGACAAAAACTAAACAACTAACATACAAAACATATACAAATGCCGGCATAATTGTACGGTTTAAGCAGTCTGCTTCGCAACAACGTGGTTACGTTCCTTGGGTACCGTATTTCGGTTATGACGGCTTTATTCTTATTTATATATAGAATTATATTCTCCAACGTTTCCTTTTTGTTTTCCCTTTTCCCTCATGACAATCGGGTGGGATTTGAATGAGATTTGAATGTTATTTGAGTGAAATTTGAATGAGATTTGAGTGATATTTGAATGAGATTTGAATGAGATTTAAATGATATTTGAATGAGATTTGAATGAGTTTTGAATGATATTTGAGTGATATTTGAATGAGATTTGAGTGAGATTTGAATGAGATTTGAGTGATATTTGAATGAGATTTGAATGAGATTTGAGTGAGAATTAAATGAGATTTGAGTGAGATTTGAATGATATTTGAGTGATATTTTTAGCAGGCAGCACAACATAGAACGATCACATCTTGCTGGCTTAAAGTTTGGAGATTTGACGTTTCAAAACCAAGCGAAAAAGGAAGTTAGACGAAATTATACATCATAGGTATGACATTACAGAAACTCGTACCTTAAAAGGGGGTTAAACTTTACCCCATCTCTCCGATTCGTTATCCATCGATTACTATTTTACCGAGATTTTAAACATATTTTCTTCTTTAAGTCCAGAGAGCAGCACAGATTGCATTGAAGAGTTCTCCGGAGTCGAGAACTCTGAGTAATTCTTATTTCAGGTAATCATATGTAATCATATTTTTAGTTCACAAAATTCTATAAAACATATGGTTCTTATTTCGATTGATAATTCTGTTCATTTGGTCATTTGGTTTCAGAACGAAAGAAGATATATATATATATATATATATATATATATATATATATATATATAACGAAGGAGTTGTGGTAAGGTACCAGATGGACCATGACGCACCAGAGTACTCAATAATTAGGGTAGTAGAGTGGGAATAGGAAAAAGTATGACCCCGTCGGCAGAGCTCAAGCCGTTTCGACGGCTATTTCTGGACTATTTCAGTCCAGAAATAACCGTCGAAATGGCTTGAGCTCTGCCGTCGGGGTCATACTTTTTCCTATATATATATATATATATATTGTTATACTTTGGGAGGGTCATGTTGCCAATAAGAAACACACGCACCAGTTGCTTTCATTTTAATTTATTATAATAAATTTATAAATTTGGGAATTTATAAATTTCCGGTTGGTTGGTTGGTTCCACAACCAGATGGTTGTTTATATATTGTCAAAGTTCTTTCGTCACACATTCTGTGACCTCTTCAGTGACTGGGGATTCTTTTCTTTGTTTTTTGTGCCTCTCCTTTGTTCTGTCCTACGCCATCTTGTTTTTGTGTGTGTGTTGTGTGCTTAGTTTGCGCATGTGTTACATCCGGGTGTCTGTGTGTGTTTATATTCGTTTATTTATTTGTTTATTTACATATTACTGGTTGGTTGTTTGTTCTATGTGCGTGTGTGTTTTCATTTTGTCCTTAATTGTAAGTTGTCGTGTTGCTGTTCTACTCATGTTTTCTATTTAATTTTGGTTGTAATTCATTTATGTTTATTGCCTCTGTAATTTGTCTAAACATTGCATCTTTTCTGTGTGTAGATTCGATTTTTATTTCTATGTTCTCTAATTTACCCTTATGTTCTATTTTAGCATGTTGGTAGAGTAGAGATGATTCTTTACTATCTTGAAGGTCTCGCCAGTGTTCATTTATCCGTTCCCCTATACTACGAGCTGTCTCACCTATGTACACTATATGTTTATCTTTGCATTGTCCTTCAGTACATCTTATGCTATATACTACATTTCTAGTTTTACAGTTAATATGGGGGCTTAATTTACAGATTATACATTTCTTATCTATACAGGGAGGTCTTTGAAAATGGTATGTATTGCTAATAAGTGTTTTTATGGAGGTACCTGGTCTTTCTACTATCTTAATATTGAGTTTATGTTTATCTAGGGCCCTTCTAAATTTGTAAGCTAATTCACCTCTAGGGGTTGTATCGATGAACATTACATTCTGGTATTTATTGCTATCATACCATGAGTTTATTCTATTAGCCTTATTCCTAGTTCTTTCTATTCTATTCCAAAATTTGCTCCTATACAAGGGGCAGGTCTCATTTCACTGAAGAGGTCACAGAATGTGTGACGAAAGAACTTTGACAATATATAAACAACCATATGGTTGTGGAACCAACCAACCGGAAATTTATAAATTCCTAAATTTATAAATTTATTATAATAAATTGAAGTGAAAGCAACTGGTGCGTGTGTTTCTTATTGGCAACATGACCCTCCCAAAGTATAACAATATCGGTTTCAACACACGTTTTCAGATAAAGAATCTTGCTAAACAAATTCAGAAACGAAATATATATATATATATATATATATGAGAGTGAGAGACAGACAAACAGATAGATAGCTATATAGGGAGAGAAAGAAATGTTTTTAATATGACAAGAAGCAGGGTGTAGAAGAAAAATGGAAGTTATATAATAGAATGTAAAACAGAAGAATTATTATTTCTAAACAACATAATACAATAGAAATATAGATTTCACAAAAGAAAAAAAACGTCCAATTCGATGAAGTTAATGAAACTAATCATCCATTAATTGATACTGTGATTACTAATAGTGAAGCAGAAACGACGACTATTTATTGTCTGAATACATATAAGTTGGCAATCTGTGAAATAGAGGATTGATGTAGTTCTTCTGAAAGAGTTAAACGTTTAAGACGTGTTTTTATCAGTCTTCTGGTAATATTGTCACTGTTAATTCCCAAATAGTTTGTATAGCAGAGTTGATGATAACAGAAGAGGTAAGGTGGTGGTGGTGGTAACAGGAGAGGTAGAGGTGGTGGTGGTGGTAACAGGAGAGGTAGAGGTGGTGGTGGTGGTAACAGGAGAGGTAGAGGTGGTGGTGGTGGTAACAGCAGAGGTAGAGGTGGTGGTGGTGGTAACAGGAGAGGTAGAGGTGGTGGTGGTGGTAACAGGAGAGGTAGAGGTGGTGGTGGTGGTAACAGGAGAGGTAGAGGTGGTGGTGGTGGTAACGGGAGAGGTAGAGGTGGTGGTGGTGGTAACAGGAGAGGTAGAGGTGGTGGTAACAGGAGAGGTAGAGGGGGTGGTGGTGGTAATAGGAGAGGTAGACGTGGTGGTAACAGGAGAGGTAGAGGTGGTGGCGGTGGTAACAGGAGAGGTAGAGGTGGTGGTGGTGGTAACAGGAGAGGTAGAGGTGGTGGTGGTGATAACGGGTGAGGTAGAGGTGGTGGTAACAGAAGAGGTAAGGTGGTGGTGGTGGTAACAGGAGAGGTAGAGGGGGTGGTGGTGGTAACAGGAGAGGTAGAGGTGGTGGCGGTGGTAACAGGAGAGGTAGAGGGGGTGGTGGTGGTAACAGGAGAGGTAGAGGGGGTGGTGGTGGTAACAGGAGAGGTAGAGGTGGTGGTGGTGGTAACAGGAGAGGTAGAGGTGGTGGTGGTGATAACAGGAGAATTAGAGGTGGTGGTGGTGGTGGTAACAGGAGAGGTAGAGGGGGTGGTGGTGGTAACAGGAGAGGTAGAGGGGGTGGTGGTGGTAACAGGAGAGGTAGAGGTGGTGGTGGTGGTAACAGGAGAATTAGAGGTGGTGGTGGTGGTGGTAACAGGAGATGTAGAGGTGGCGGTGGTGGTGGTAACAGGAGAGGTAGAGGTGGTGGTGGTGGTAACAGGAGAGGTAGAAGTGGTGGCGGTGGTAACAGGAGAATTAGAGGTGGTGGTGGTGGTGGTAACAGGAGAGGTAGAGGGGGTGGTGGTGGTAACAGGAGAGGTAGAGGGGGTGGTGGTGGTAACAGGAGAGGTAGAGGTGGTGGTGGTGGTAACAGGAGATGTAGAGGTGGCGGTGGTGGTGGTAACAGGAGAGGTAGAGGTGGTGGTGGTGGTAACAGGAGAGGTAGAAGTGGTGGTGGTGGTAACAGGAGAGGTAGAGGTGGTGGTAACAGGAGAGGTAGAAGTGGTGGCGGTGGTAACAGGAGAATTAGAGGTGGTGGTGGTGGTGGTAACAGGAGAGGTAGAGGGGGTGGTGGTGGTAACAGGAGAGGTAGAGGGGGTGGTGGTGGTAACAGGAGAGGTAGAGGTGGTGGTGGTGGTAACAGGAGATGTAGAGGTGGCGGTGGTGGTGGTAACAGGAGAGGTAGAGGGTGGTGGTGGTGGTAACGGGAGAGGTAGAGGTGGTGGTAACAGGAGAGGTAGAGGTGGTAGTGGTGGTAACAGGAGAGGTAGAGGTGGTGGTGGTGGTAACAGGAGAGGTAGAGTTGGTGGTGGTGGTAACAGGAGAGGTAGAAGTGGTGGCGGTGGTAACAGGAGAATTAGAGGTGGTGGTGGTGGTGGTAACAGGAGAGGTAGAGGTGGTGGTGGTGGTAACAGGAGAGGTAGAAGTGGTGGCGGTGGTAACAGGAGAGGTAGAGGTGGTGGTGGTGATAACAGGAGAGGTATGGGTGGTGGTGGTGGTAAAAGGAGAGGCAAGGTGGTGGTGGTAGTAACAGGAGAAGTAGAGGTGGTGGTGGTGGTAACGGGAGAGGTAGAGGTGGTGGTGGTGGTAACAGAAGAGATAGAGGTGGTGGTTGTGTTTTAACAGGAGAGGTAGAGGGTGGTGGTGGTGATAACAGACGAGGTAGAGGTGGTGGTGGTGGTAACAGGAGAGGTAGAGGGTGGTGGTGGTGGTAACAGGAGAGTTAGAGGTGGTGGTGGTGGTAACGGGAGAGGTAGAGGTGGTGGTGGTGGTAACAGACGAGGTAGAGGTGGTGGTGGTGATAACAGACGAGGTAGAGGTGGTGGTGGTGATAACAGACGAGGTAGAGGTGGTGGTGGTGGTAACAGGAGAGGTAGAGGGTGGTGGTGGTGGTAACAGGAGAGGTAGAGGGTGGTGGTGGTGGTAACAGGAGAGGTAGAGGTGGTGGTGGTGGTAACAGGAGAGGTAGAGGGTGGTGGTGGTGGTAACAGGAGAGGTAGAGGTGGTGGTGGTGGTAACAGGAGAGGTAGAGGTGGTGGTGGTGATAACAGACGAGGTAGAGGTGGTGGTGGTGGTAACAGGAGAGGTAGAGGGTGGTGGTGGTGGTAACAGGAGAGGTAGAGGTGGTGGTGGTGATAACAGACGAGGTAGAGGTGGTGGTGGTGGTAACAGGAGAGGTAGAGGGTGGTGGTGGTGGTAACAGGAGAGGTAGAGGGTGGTGGTGGTGGTAACAGGAGAGGTAGAGGTGGTGATAACAGAAGAGGTAGAGGAGGTGATAACAGAAGTGGTGGTGGTGGTGATAACAGAAGAAGTAGAGGTGGTGGTGGTGGTAATAGAAGAGGTAGAGATGTTGATAACAGAAGAGGTAGTGGTGGTGGTGATGATAACAGATGAGATAGCGGTGGTGGTGGTGATAACAGAAAAGGTGGTGGTGGAGATAACAGAAGAGGGGGTGATAACAGAGAGGTGGTGGTGGTGATAACAGAAGAGGGGTGGTGGTGGTGATAACAGAAGAGGGGGTGATAACAGAGAGGTGGTGGTAGTGATAACAGAAGAGGGGGTGGTGGTGGTGATAACAGAAGAGGGGTTGATGGTGGCAGATGCTGTAGATTAAGAGAAACCAAACAAAAAGTAAAATGAATAAGAACGGCGAGATGTGTAAAGTGTGAAATGATTAGATAATATAGTGGAGACATGTTACGCGGTTAGGATGTTATAAAGTAGTGGTGGTGGTGGTGTGTACACAGCTAGGCTGTTATAAAGTGGCGGTGGTGGTGGTGTGTACACAGCTAGGCTGTTATAAAGTGGCGGTGGTGGTGGTGTGTACACAGCTAGGCTGTTATAAAGTAGTGGTGGTGGTGGTGTGTACACAGCTAGGCTGTTATAAAGTGGCGGTGGTGGTGGTGTGTACACAGCTAGGATGTTATAAAGTAGTGTCGGTGGGGGTGTGTACACGGTTAGGATGTTATAAAGTAGTGGTGGTGGTGGTGTGTACACAGCTAGGCTGTTATAAAGTGGCGGTGGTGGTGGTGTGTACACAGTTAGGCTGTTATAAAGTAGTGGTGGTGGTGGTGTGTACACAGCTAGGATGTTATAAAGTGGCGGTGGTGGTGGTGTGTACACAGTTCGGCTGTTATAAAGTAGTGGTGGTGGTGGTGTGTACACAGCTAGGATGTTATAAAGTGGCGGTGGTGGTGGTGTGTACACAGCTAGGCTGTTATAAAGTGGCGGTGGTGGTGGTGTGTACACAGCTAGGCTGTTATAAAGTAGTCGTGGTGGTGGTGTGTACACAGCTAGGATGTTATAAAGTGGCGGTGGTGGTGGTGTGTACACAGTTCGGCTGTTATAAAGTAGTGGTGGTGGTGGTGTGTACACAGCTAGGATGTTATAAAGTGGCGGTGGTGGTGGTGTGTACACAGCTAGGCTGTTATAAAGTGGCGGTGGTGGTGGTGTGTACACAGCTAGGCTGTTATAAAGTAGTCGTGGTGGTGGTGTGTACACAGCTAGGATGTTATAAAGTAGTCGTGGTGGTGGTGTGTACACAGCTAGGATGTTGTAAAGTGGCGGTGGTGGTGGTGTGTACACAGTTCGGCTGTTATAAGGTAGTGGTGGTGGTGGTGTGTACACAGCTAGGATGTTATAAAGTGGCGGTGGTGGTGGTGTGTACACAGCTAGGATGTTATAAAGTAGTCGTGGTGGTGGTGTGTACACAGCTAGGATGTTATAAAGTGGCGGTGGTGGTGGTGTGTACACAGTTCGGCTGTTATAAAGTAGCGGTGGTGGAGGTGTGTACACAGCTAGGATGTTATAAAGTGGCGGTGGTGGTGGTGTGCACACAGTTAGGCTGTTATAAAGTAGTGGTGGTGGTGGTGTGTACACAGCTAGGATGTTATAAAGTGGCGGTGGTGGTGGTGTGTACACAGCTAGGATGTTATAAAGTAGTCGTGGTGGTGGTGTGTATACAGCTAGGATGTTATAAAGTGGCGGTGGTGGTGGTGTGTACACAGTTCGGCTGTTATAAAGTAGTGGTGGTGGTGGTGTGTACACAGCTAGGCTGTTATAAAGTAGTGGTGGTGGTGGTGTGTACACAGCTAGGCTGTTATAAAGTGGCGGTGGTGGTGGTGTGTACACAGCTAGGCTGTTATAAAGTGGCGGTGGTGGTGGTGTGTACACAGCTAGGCTGTTATAAAGTAGTGGTGGTGGTGGTGTGTACACAGCTAGGCTGTTATAAAGTGGCGGTGGTGGTGGTGTGTACACAGCTAGGATGTTATAAAGTAGTGTCGGTGGGGGTGTGTACACGGTTAGGATGTTATAAAGTAGTGGTGGTGGTGGTGTGTACACAGCTAGGCTGTTATAAAGTGGCGGTGGTGGTGGTGTGTACACAGTTAGGCTGTTATAAAGTAGTGGTGGTGGTGGTGTGTACACAGCTAGGATGTTATAAAGTGGCGGTGGTGGTCGTGTGTACACAGTTCGGCTGTTATAAAGTAGTGGTGGTGGTGGTGTGTACACAGCTAGGATGTTATAAAGTGGCGGTGGTGGTGGTGTGTACACAGCTAGGCTGTTATAAAGTGGCGGTGGTGGTGGTGTGTACACAGCTAGGCTGTTATAAAGTAGTCGTGGTGGTGGTGTGTACACAGCTAGGATGTTATAAAGTGGCGGTGGTGGTGGTGTGTACACAGTTCGGCTGTTATAAAGTAGTGGTGGTGGTGGTGTGTACACAGCTAGGATGTTATAAAGTGGCGGTGGTGGTGGTGTGTACACAGCTAGGCTGTTATAAAGTGGCGGTGGTGGTGGTGTGTTCACAGCTAGGCTGTTATAAAGTAGTCGTGGTGGTGGTGTGTACACAGCTAGGATGTTATA
Source organism: Eledone cirrhosa (assembly GCA_964016885.1). Lineage (NCBI taxonomy): Eukaryota > Metazoa > Mollusca > Cephalopoda > Octopoda > Eledonidae > Eledone > Eledone cirrhosa. Next base: position 1,819,531 of record OZ024745.1, read on the forward strand.
AAGTAGTCGTGGTGGTGGTGTGTACACAGCTAGGATGTTGTAAAGTGGCGGTGGTGGTGGAGTGTACACAGTTCGGCTGTTATAAGGTAGTGGTGGTGGTGGTGTGTACACAGTTCGGCTGTTATAAAGTAGTGGTGGTGGTGTTGTGTACACAGCTAGGATGTTATAAAGTGGCGGTGGTGGTGGTGTGTACACAGCTAGGATGTTATAAAGTGGCGGTGGTGGTGGTGTGTACACAGCTAGTATGTTATAAAGTGGCGGTGGTGGTGGTGTGTACACAGTTAGGCTGTTATAAGGTAGTGGTGGTGGTGGTGTGTACACAGTTCGGCTGTTATAAAGTAGTGGTGGTGGTGTTGTGTACACAGCTAGGATGTTATAAAGTAGTCGTGGTGGTGGTGTGTACACAGCTAGGCTGTTATAAAGTAGTCGTGGTGGTGGTGTGTACACAGCTAGTATGTTATAAAGTGGCGGTGGTGGTGGTGTGTACACAGTTAGGCTGTTATAAAGTAGTGGTGGTGGTGGTGTGTACACAGCTAGGATGTTATAAAGTGGCGGTGGTGGTGGTGTGTACACAGCTAGGATGTTATAAAGTGGCGGTGGTGGTGGTCTGTACACAGCTAGGATGTTATAAAGTGGTAGTGGTGGTGGTGTGTACACAGCTGGGATGTTATAAAGTAGTGTCGGTGGGGGGGTGTACACGGTCAGGATGTTATAAAGTGGTGGTGGTAGTGGTGTGTACACAGCTAGGATGTTAGAAAGTGGTGGTGGTGGTGGTGGTGCGTACACAGTTAGGCTGTTATAAAGTGGTGGTGGTGGTGGTGTGCACACAGTTAGGCTGTTATAAAGTGGTGGTGGTGGTGGTAGTGTGTACACAGCTAGGATGTTATAAAGTGGCGGTGGTGGTGGTGTGTACACAGTTAGGCTGTTATAAAGTGGCGGTGGTGGTGGTGTGTACACAGTTAGGCTGTTATAAAGTGGTGGCGGTGGTGGTGTGTACACAGCTAGGCTGTTATAAAGTAGTCGTGGTGGTGGTGTGTACACAGCTAGGATGTTATAAAGTGGCGGTGGTGGTGGTGTGTACACAGCTAGGATGTTATAAAGTGGTAGTGGTGGTGGTGTGTACACAGCTGGGATGTTATAAAGTGGCGGTGGTGGTGGTGTGTACACAGCTAGGATGTTATAAAGTGGCGGTGGTGGTGGTCTGTACACAGCTAGGATGTTATAAAGTGGTAGTGGTGGTGGTGTGTACACAGCTGGGATGTTATAAAGTAGTGTCGGTGGGGGGGTGTACACGGTCAGGATGTTATAAAGTGGTGGTGGTAGTGGTGTGTACACAGCTAGGATGTTATAAAGTGGTGGTGGTGGTGGTGCGTACAGAGCTAGGATGTTATAAAGTGGTGGTGGTGGTGTTGGTGGTGGTGGTGTGTACACAGCTAGGATGTTATAAAGTGGTGGCGGTGGTGGTGTGTACACAGCTAGGATGTTATAAAGTAGTCGTGGTGGTGGTGTGTACACAGCTAGGGTGTTATAAAGTGGTGGCGGTGGTGGTGTGTACACAGTTAGGCTGTTATAAAGTGGTGGCGGTGGTGGTGTGTACACAGCTAGGCTGTTATAAAGTAGTCGTGGTGGTGGTGTGTACACAGCTAGGATGTTATAAAGTGGTGGCGGTGGTGGTGTGTACACAGCTAGGCTGTTATAAAGTAGTCGTGGTGGTAATGTGTACACAGCTAGGATGTTATAAAGTAGTGTCGGTGAGGGTGTGTACACGGTTAGGATGTTATAAAGTGGCGGTGGTGGTGGTGTGTACACAGCTAGGATGTTATAAAGTGGTGGTGGTGGTGGTGCGTACAGAGCTAGGATGTTATAAAGTGGTGGTGGTGGTGTTGGTGGTGGTGGTGTGTACACAGCTAGGATGTTATAAAGTGGTGGCGGTGGTGGTGTGTACACTGCTAGGATGTTATAAAGTAGTGGCGGTGGTGGTGTGTACACAGTTAGGCTCTTATAAAGTAGTGGTGGTGGTATGTACACAGTTAGGCTTTTATAAAGTAGTGGTGGTGGTGGTGTGTACACAGTTCGACTGTTATAAAGTAGTGGTGGTGGTGGTGGTGTGTACACAGCTAGGATGTTATAAAATGGTGGTGGTGGTGGTGTGTACACAGCTAGGCTGTTATAAAGTAGTGGTGGTGGTGGTGGTGTGTACACAGTTTGGCTGTTATAAAGTGGTGGCGGAGGTGGTGTGTACACAGTTAGGCTGTTATAAAGTAGTGGTGGTGGTGTGTACACAGTTAGGATGTTATAAAGTGGTGGCGGAGGTGGTGTGTACACAGCTAGACTGTTATAAAGTAGTGGTGGTGGTGGTGTGTACACACGCTGTTATAAAGTTGGGGCGGTGGTGGTGTGTACACGGTTAGGATGTTATAAAGTGGCGGTGGTGGTGGTGTGTACACAGTTAGGCTGTTATAAAGTGGGGGTGGTGGTGTGTACACGGTTCGGCTGTTATAAAGTAGTGGTGGTGGTGGTGTGTACACAGGCTGTTATAAAGTTGGGGCGGTGGTGGTGTGTACACGGTTAGGATGTTATAAAGTGGCGGTGGTGGTGGTGTGTACACAGTTAGGCTGTTATAAAGTGGGGGTGGTGGTGTGTACACGGTTCGGCTGTTATAAAGTGGTGGTGGTGGTGGTGTGTACACAGCTAGGATGTTATAAAGTGGTGGCGGTGGTGGTGTGTACACGGTTAGGATGTTATAATGTGGTGGTGGTGGTGGTGTGTACACAGTTAGGCTGTTATAAAGTAGTCGTGGTGGTGGTGTGTACACAGCTAGGATGTTATAAAGTGGCGGTGGTGGTGGTGTGTACACAGTTAGGCTGTTATAAAGTAGTGGTGGTGGTGGTGTGTACACAGCTAGGATGTTATAAAGTGGCGGTGGTGGTCGTGTGTACACAGCTAGGATGTTATAAAGTCGCGGTGGTGGTGGTGTGTACACAGCTAGGATGTTATAAAGTGGTAGTGTGGTGGTGTGTACACAGCCAGCATGTTATAAAGTATTGTCGGTGGGGGGGTGTACACGGTCAGGATGTTATAAAGTGGTGGTGGTGGTGCTGTGTACACAGCTAGGATGTTATAAAGTGGCGGTGGTGGTGGTGTGTACACAGCTAGGATGTTATAAAGTGGCGGCGGTGGTGGTGGTGTGTACACAGTTAGGCTGTTATAAAGTGGCGGTGGTGGTGGTGTGTACACAGTTAGGCTGTTATAAAGTGGTGGCGGTGGTGGTGTGTACACAGCTAGGCTGTTATAAAGTAGTCGTGGTGGTGGTGTGTACACAGCTAGGATGTTATAAAGTGGCGGTGGTGGTGGTGTGTACACAGCTAGGATGTAATAAAGTGGTAGTGGTGGTGGTGGTGGTGTGTACACAGCTAGGATGTTATAAAGTGGCGGTGGTGGTGGTGTGTACACAGCTAGGATGTAATAAAGTGGTAGTGGTGGTAGTATGTACACAGCTAGGATGTTATAAAGTAGTGTCGGTGGGGGTGTGTACACGGTTAGGATGTTATAAAGTGGCGGTGGTGGTGGTGTGTACACAGCTAGGATGTTATAAAGTGGCGGTAGTGGTGGTGCGTACAGAGCTAGGATGTTATAAAGTGGTGGTGGTGGTGTTGGTGGTGGTGGTGTGTACACAGCTAGGATGTTATAAAGTGGTGGCGGTGGTGGTGTGTACACAGCTAGGATGTTATAAAGTAGTGGCGGTGGTGGTGTGTACACAGTTAGGCTGTTATAAAGTAGTGGTGGTGGTGTGTACACAGTTAGGCTGTTATAAAGTAGTGGTGGTGGTGGTGTGTACACAGTTCGACTGTTATAAAGTAGTGGTGGTGGTGGTGGTGGTGTGTACACAGCTAGGATGTTATAAAATGGTGGTGGTGGTGGTGTGTACACAGCTAGGCTGTTATAAAGTGGTAGTGGTGGTGGTGTGTACACAGCTAGGCTGTTATAAAGTAGTGGTGGTGGTGGTGTGTACACAGTTTGGCTGTTATAAAGTGGTGGCGGAGGTGGTGTGTACACAGTTAGGCTGTTATAAAGTGGTGGCGGAGGTGGTGTGTACACAGTTAGGCTGTTATAAAGTAGTGGTGGTGGTGGTGTGTACACAGTTAGGATGTTATAAAGTGGCGGTAGTGGTGGTATGTACACAGCTAGGATGTTATAAAGTGGTGGCGGTGGTGGTGTGTACACGGTTAGGATCTTATAATGTGGTGGTGGTGGTTGTGTGTACACAGTTAGGCTGTTACAAAGTGGTGGTGGTGGTGGTGGTGGTGTGTTCACAGCTAGGCTGTTATAAAGTAGTGGTGGTGGTGGTGTGTTCACAGCTAGGATGTTATAAAGTGGAGGTGGTGGTGTTGGTGGTGTGTACACAGTTCGGCTGTTATAAAGTGATGGCGGTGGTGGTGGTGGTGTGTACACAGCTAGGCTGTTATAAAGTAGTCGTGGCGGTGGTGGTGGTGTGTACACAGCTAGGATGTTATAAAGTGGCGGTGGTGGTGGTGTGTACACAGTTAGGATGTTATAAAGTGGTGGTGGTGGTGGTGTGTACACAGCTAGGCTGTTATAAAGTGGTGGTGGTGGTGGTGGTGTGTTCACAGCTAGGATGTTATAAAGTAGTGGTGGTGGTGGTGGTGTGTACACAGTTAGGCTGTTATAAAGTGGGGTGGTGGTGGTGTGTACACGGTTCGGCTGTTATAAAGTGGTGGTGGTGGTGGTGTGTACACAGTTAGGCTGTTATAAAGTGGTGGAGGTGGTGGTGTGTACACGGTTAGGATGTTATAAAGTGGTGGTGGTGGTGGTTGTGTGTACACAGCTAGGATGTTATAAAGTGGTGGTGGTGGTAGTGTGTACACAGCTAGGCTGTTATAAAGTGGTGGTGGTGGTGGTGTGTTCACAGCTAGGATGTTATAAAGTAGTGGTGGTGGTGGTGTGTACACAGTTCGGCTGTTATAAAGTAGTGGTGGTGGTGGTGGTGGTGTGTACACAGCTAGGATGTTATAAAGTGGTGGTGGTGGTGGTGTGTACACAGCTAGGCTGTTATAAAGTGGTGGTGGTGGTGGTGTGTTCACAGTTAGGATGTTATAAAGTAGTGGTGGTGGTGGTGTGTACACAGCTAGGATGTTATAAAGTAGTGGTGGTGGTGGTGTGTACACAGTTCGGCTGTTATAAAGTAGTGGTGGTGGTGGTGGTGGTGTGTACACAGCTAGGCTGTTATAAAGTGGTGGTGGTGGTGGTGTGTACACAGCTAGGCTGTTATAAAGTAGTGGTGGTGGTGGTGTGTTCACAGCTAGGATGTTATAAAGTGGTGGTGGTGGTGGTGGTGGTGTGTACACAGCTAGGCTGTTATAAAGTAGTGGTGGTGGTGGTGGTGTGTTCACGGCTAGGATGTTATAAAGTGGTGGCGGAGGTGGCGTGTACACAGTTAGGCTGTTATAAAGCAGTCGTGGTGGTGGTGGTGGTGTGTACATAGCAAGGATGTTATAAAGTGGCGGTGGTGGTGGTGTGTACACTGTTAGGCTGTTATAAAGTGGCGGTGGTGGTGGTGTGTACACAGTTAGGAAGTTATAATGTAGTGGTGGTGGTGGTGGTGTGTACACAGCTAGGTTGTTATAAAGTAGTGGTGGTGGTGGTGTGTACACAGCTAGGACGTTATAAAGTGGCGGTGGTGGTGGTGTGTACACTGTTAGGCTGTTATAAAGCGGCGGTGGTGGTGGTGTGTACACAGTTAGGAAGTTATAATGTAGTGGTGGTGGTGGTGGTGCGTACACAGCTAGGATGTTATAAAATGGTGGCGGTGGTGGTGTGTACACAGCTAGGATGTTATAAAGTGGTGGTGGTGGTGGTGTATATACAGCTAGGCTGTTATAAAGTAGTGGTGGTGGTGGTGGTGTGTTCACAGCTAGGATGTTATAAAGTAGTGGTGGTGGTGGTGGTGTGTACACAGTTCGACTGTTATAAAGTGGTGGTGGTGGTGGTGTGTACACATTTCGGCCGTTATAAAGTGGTGGTGGTGGTGGTGTGTACACAGTGGGGCTGTTATAAAGTGGTGGTGGTGGTGTGTACACAGTTAGGATGTTATAAAGTAGTGGTGGTGGTGGTGGTGTGTACACAGTTAGGATGTTATAAAGTGGTGGTGGTGGTGGTGGTGCGTACACAGTTCGGTTGTTATAAAGTGGTGGTGGTGGTGGTGTGTACACAGTTAGGCTGTTATAAAGTAGTGGTGGTGGTGGTGGTGTGTACAAAGCTAGGATGTTATAAAGTAGTAGTGGTGGTGATGGTGTGTACACAGTTAGGATGTTATAAAGTAGTGGTGGTGGTGGTGGTGGTGGTGGTGTGTACACAGTTCTGTTGTTATAAAGTAGTGGCGGTGGTGGTGGTGTGTAGACAGTTCGGCTGTTATAAAGTGGTGGTGGTGGTGGTGTGTACACAGCTAGGCTGTTATAAAGTGGTGGTGGTGGTGGTGGTGGTGGTGTGTACACAGGTAGGATGTTATAAAGTGGTGGTGGTGGTGGTGTGTTCACAGCTAGGACGTTATAAAGTAGTGGTGGTGGTGGTGGTGTGTACACAGTTCGGATGTTATAAAGTGGTGGTGGTGGTGGTGAGTACACAGTTAGGATGTTATAAAGTGGTTGTGATGGTGGTGTGTACACAGTTCGGCTGTTATAAAGTAGTGGTGGTGGTGGTGGTGTGTACACAGCTAGGCTGTTATAAAGTAGTGGTGGCGGTGGTGGTGTGTACACAGTTAGGCTGTTATAAAGTAGTGATGGTGGTGGTGGTGTGTACACAGCTAGGCTGTTATAAAGTAGTGGTGGCAGTGGTGGTGTGTACACAGTTAGGCTGTTATAAAGTGGTGGTGGTGGTTGAGGTAGTGGTGTGTACACAGTTAGGCTGTTATAAAGTGTTGGTGGCGGTGGTGTGTTCACAGCTAGGCTGTTATAAAGTTGTGGTGGTGGTGGTGGTGGTGTGTACACAGTTCGGCTGTTATAAAGTGGTGGCGGTGGTGGTGGTGGTGTGTACACAGCTAGGCTGTTATAAAGTAGTGGTGTAGGTGGTGTGTTCACAGCTAGGATGTTATAAAGTGGTGGTGGTGGTGGTGGTGGTGTGTACACAGTTCGGCTGTTATAAAGTGGTGGCGGTGGTGGTGGTGGTGTGTACACAGCTAGGCTGTTATAAAGTAGTCGTGGCGGTGGTGGTGGTGTGTACAGAGCTAGGATGTTATAAAGTGGCGGTGGTGGTGGTGTGTACACAGTTAGGATGTTATAAAGTGGTGGTGGTGGTGGTGTGTACACAGCTAGGCTGTTATAAAGTGGTGGTGGTGGTGGTGTGTTCACAGCTAGAATGTTATAAAGTAGTGGTGGTGGTGGTGGTGTGTACACAGTTAGGCTGTTATAAAGTGGGGGTGGTGGTGGTGTGTACACGGTTCGGCTGTTATAAAGTGGTGGTGGTGGTGGTGTGTACACAACTAGGATGTTATAAATTGGTGGCGGTGGTGGTGTGTACACGGTTAGGATGTTATAAAGTGGTGGTGGTGGTGGTGTGTTCACAGTTAGGATGTTATAAAGTAGTGGTGGTGGTGGTGTGTACACAGCTAGGATGTTATAAAGTAGTGGTGGTGGTGGTGTGCACACAGTTCGGCTGTTATAAAGTAGTGGTGGTGGTGGTGGTGGTGTGTACACAGCTAGGCTGTTATAAAGTAGTGGTGGTGGTGGTGTGTTCACAGCTAGGATGTTATAAAGTGGTGGTGGTGGTGGTGGCGGTGTGTACACAGCTAGGTTGTTATAAAGTGGTGGTGGTGGTGGTGTGTTCACAGTTAGGATGTTATAAAGTAGTGGTGGTGGTGGTGTGTACACAGCTAGGATGTTATAAAGTGGTGGTGGTGGTGGTGTGTTCACAGTTAGGATGTTATAAAGTAGTGGTGGTGGTGGTGTGTACACAGCTAGGCTGTTATAAAGTGGTGGTGGTGGTGGTGTGTTCACAGTTAGGATGTTATAAAGTAGTGGTGGTGGTGGTGTGTACACAGCTAGGATGTTATAAAGTAGTGGTGGTGGTGGTGTGCACACAGTTCGGCTGTTATAAAGTAGTGGTGGTGGTGGTGGTGGTGTGTACACAGCTAGGCTGTTATAAAGTAGTGGTGGTGGTGGTGTGTTCACAGCTAGGATGTTATAAAGTGGTGGTGGTGGTGGTGGCGGTGTGTACACAGCTAGGCTGTTATAAAGTGGTGGTGGTGGTGGTGGTGGTGGTGTGTACACATCTAGGCTGTTACAAAGTAGTGGTGGTGGTGGTGTGTTGACAGCTAGGATGTTATAAAGTGGTGGTGGTGGTGGTGGCGGTGTGTACACAGCTAGGCTGTTATAAAGTGGTGGTGGTGGTGGTGGTGGTGGTGTGTACACATCTAGGCTGTTATAAAGTAGTGGTGGTGGTGGTGTGTTCACAGCTAGGATGTTATAAAGTGGTGGCGGAGGTGGCGTGTACACAGTTAGGCTGTTATAAAGTGGTAGTGGTGGTGGTGGTGTGTACACAGTTCGGCTGTTATAAAGTGGTGGCGGTTGTGGTGGTGGTGTGTACACAGTTAGGCTGTTATAAAGCAGTCGTGGTGGTGGTGGTGGTGTGTACATAGCTAGGATGTTATAAAGTGGCGGTGGTGGTGGTGTGTACACAGCTAGGCCGTTATAAAGTGGCGGTGGTGGTGGTGTGTACACTGTTAGGATGTTATAATGTAGTGGTGGTGGTGGTGGTGCGTACACAGCTAGGATGTTATAAAGTAGTGGTGGTGGTGTGTACACAGTTTGGCTGTTATAAAGTGGTGGTGGTGGTGGTGGTGTGTACACAGTTCGGCTGTTATAAAGTAGTGGTGGTGGTGGTGGTGTGTACACAGTTAGGCTGTTATAAAGTAGTGGTGGTGGTGGTGTGTACACAGTTCGGCTGTTATAAAGTAGTGGTGGTGGTGGTGGTGTGTACACAGTTTGGCTGTTATAAAGTAGTGGTGGTGGAGGTGGTGTGTACACGGTTAGGCTGTTATAAAGTAGTGGTGGTGGAGGTGGTGTTTACACCGTTAGGCTGTTATAAAGCAGTGGTGGTGGTGGTGGTGTGTACACAGTTCGGCTGTTATAAAGTAGTGGTGGTGGTGGTGTGTACACAGTTCGGCTGTTATAAAGAGGTGGTGGTGGTGGTGTGTACACAGTTAGGCTGTTATAAAGTAGTGGTGGTGGTGGTGGTGTGTACACAGTTCGGCTGTTATAAAGTGGTGGTGGTGGTGGTGTGTACACAGTTCAGCTGTTATAAAGTGGTGGTGGTGGTGGTGTGTACACAGTTAGGCTGTTATAAAGTGGTGGCGGTTGTGGTGGTGGTGTGTACACAGCTAGGCTGTTATAAAGTAGTCGTGGTGGTGGTGGTGGTGTGTACATAGCTAGGATGTTATAAAGTGGCGGTGGTGGTGGTGTGTACACAGCTAGGCCGTTATAAAGTGGCGGTGGTGGTGGTGTGTACACTGTTAGGCTGTTATAAAGTGGCGGTGGTGGTGGTGTGTACACAGTTAGGATGTTATAATGTAGTGGTGGTGGTGGTGGTGCGTACACAGCTAGGATGTTATAAAATGGTGGCGGTGGTGGTGTGTACACAGCTAGGATGTTATAAAGTGGTGGTGGTGGTGGTGTATACACAGCTAGGCTGTTATAAAGTAGTGGTGGTGGTGTGTACACAGTTTGGCTGTTATAAAGTGGTGGTGGTGGTGGTGGTGTGTACACAGTTCGGCTGTTATAAAGTAGTGGTGGTGGTGGTGGTGTGTACACAGTTAGGCTGTTATAAAGTAGTGGTGGTGGTGGTGTGTACACAGTTCGGCTGTTATAAAGTAGTGGTGGTGGTGTGTACACAGCTAGGATGTTTTAAAGTGGCGGTGCTGGTGGTGTGTACACAGCTAGGCTGTTATAAAGTAGTGGTGGTGGTGGTGGTGTGTACACAGTTTGGCTGTTATAAAGTAGTGGTGGTGGAGGTGGTGTGTACACGGTTAGGCTGTTATAAAGTAGTGGTGGTGGAGGTGGTGTGTACACCGTTAGGCTGTTATAAAGCAGTGGTGGTGGTGGTGGTGTGTACACAGTTCGGCTGTTATAAAGTAGTGGTGGTGGTGGTGTGTACACAGTTCGGCTGTTATAAAGAGGTGGTGGTGGTGGTGTGTAGACAGTTAGGCTGTTATAAAGTAGTGGTGGTGGTGGTGGTGTGTACACAGTTCGGCTGTTATAAAGTGGTGGTGGTGGTAGTGTGTACACAGTTCAGCTGTTATAAAGTGGTGGTGGTGGTGGTGTGTACACAGTTAGGCTGTTATAAAGTAGTGGTGGTGGTGTGTACACAGTTCGGCTGTTATAAAGTGGTGGTGGTGGTGGTGTGTACGCAGTTCAGCTGTTATAAAGTGGTGGTGGTGGTGGTGTGTACACAGCTAGGCTGTTATAAAGTAGTGGTGGTGGTGGTGGTGTGTACACAGTTCGGCTGTTATAAAGTAGTGGTGGTGGTGGTGTGTACACAGTTCGGCTGTTATAAAGTGGTGGTGGTGGTGGTGTGTACACAGCTAGGCTGTTATAAAGTGATGGTGGTGGTGGTGGTGTGTACACAGCTAGGCTGTTATAAAGTAGTGGTGGTGGTGGTGGTGTGTACACAGCTAGGCTGTTATAAAGCGGTGGTGGTGGTGGTGGTGTGTACACAATTCGGCTGTTATAATGTGGTGGTGGTGGTGGTGTGTACACAGTTCGGCTGTTATAAAGTGGTGGTGGTGGTGTGTACACAGTTCGGCTGTTATACAGTGGTGGTGGTGGTGGTGTGTACACAGTGGGGCTGTTATAAAGTGGTGGTGGTGGTGGTGGTGGTGTGTACACAGTTAGGATGTTATAAAGTAGTGGTGGTGGTGGTGGTGTGTACACAGTTAGGATGTTATAAAGTGGTGGTGGTGGTGGTGCTGTGTACACAGTTCGGCTGTTATAAAGTGGTGGTGGTGGTGGTGGTGTGTACGCAGTTCAGCTGTTATAAAGTGGTGGTGGTGGTGGCGTGTACACAGCTAGGCTGTTATAAAGTAGTGGTGGTGGTGGTGGTGTGTACACAGTTCGGCTGTTATAAAGTAGTGGTGGTGGTGGTGTGTACACAGTTCGGCTGTTATAAAGTGGTGGTGGTGGTGGTGTGTACATAGTTCGGCTGTTATAAAGTGGTGGTGGTGGTGGTGTGTACACAGCTAGGCTGTTATAAAGTGATGGTGGTGGTGGTGGTGTGTACACAGCTAGGCTGTTATAAAGTAGTGGTGGTGGTGGTGGTGTGTACACAGCTAGGCTGTTATAAAGCGGTGGTGGTGGTGGTGGTGTGTACACAATTCGGCTGTTATAATGTGGTGGTGGTCGTGGTGTGTACACAGTTCGGCTGTTATAAAGTGGTGGTGGTGGTGGTGTGTACACAGTTCGGCTGTTATAAAGTGGTGGTGGTGGTGGTGTGTACACAGTGGGGCTGTTATAAAGTGGTGGTGGTGGTGGTGGTGTGTACACAGTTAGGATGTTATAAAGTAGTGGTGGTGGTGATGGTGTGTACACAGTTAGGATGTTATAAAGTAGTGGTGGTGGTGGTGGTGTGTAGACAGTTCGGCTGTTATAAAGGGGTGGTGGTGGTGGTGGTGTGTACACAGCTAGGATGTTATAAAGTAGTGGTGGTGGTGGTGGTGTGTACACAGTTCGGCTGTTAGAAAGTGGTGGTGGTGGTGATGGTGTGTACACAGTTCGGCTGTTATAAAGTGGCGGTGGTGGTGGTGTGTACACAGTTAGGATGTTATAAAGTGGTGGTGGTGGTGGTGTGTACACAGCTAGGCTGTTATAAAGTGGTGGTGGTGGTGGTGTGTTCACAGCTAGGATGTTATAAAGTAGTGGTGGTGGTGGTGGTGTGTACACAGTTAGGCTGTTATAAATTGGGGGTGGTGGTGGTGTGTACACGGTTCGGCTGTTATAAAGTGGTGGTGGTGGTGGTGTGTACACAGCTAGGCTGTTATAAAGTGGTGGTGGTGGTGGTGTGTTCACAGTTAGGATGTTATAAAGTAGTGGTGGTGGTGGTGTGTACACAGCTAGGATGTTATAAAGTAGTGGTGGTGGTGGTGTGTACACAGTTAGGCTTTTATAAAGTAGTGGTGGTGGTGGTGGTGGTGGTGTGTACACAGCTAGGCTGTTATAAAGTAGTGGTGGTGGTGGTGTGTTCACAGCTAGGATGTTATAAAGTGGTGGTGGTGGTGGTGGTGGTGGCGGTGTGTACACAGCTAGGCTGTTATAAAGTAGTGGTGGTGGTGGTGTGTTCACAGCTAGGATGTTATAAAGTGGTGGCGGAGGTGGCGTGTACACAGTTAGGCTGTTATAAAGTAGTGGTAGTGGTGGTGTGTACACAGTTCGGCTGTTATAAAGTAGTGGTGGTGGTGGTTTGTACACAGCTAGGTTGTTATAAAGTGGTGGTGGTGGTGGTGTGTACACAGTTCGGCTGTTATAAAGTGGTGGCGGTTGTGGTGGTGGTGTGTACACAGCTAGGCTGTTATAAAGTAGTCGTGGTGGTGGTGGTGGTGTGTACATAGCTAGGATGTTATAAAGTGGCGGTGGTGGTGGTGTGTACACAGCTAGGCCGTTATAAATTGGCGGTGGTGGTGGTGTGTACACTGTTGGGCTGTTATAAAGTGGCGGTGGTGGTGGTGTGTACACAGTTAGGATGTTATAATGTAGTGGTGGTGGTGGTGGTGCGTACACAGCTAGGATGTTATAAAATGGTGGCGGTGGTGGTGTGTACACAGCTAGGATGTTATAAAGTGGTGGTGGTGGTGGTGTATACACAGCTAGGCTGTTATAAAGTAGTGGTGGTGGTGTGTACACAGTTTGGCTGTTATAAAGTGGTGGTGGTGGTGGTGGTGTGTACACAGTTCGGCTGTTATAAAGTAGTGGTGGTGGTGGTGGTGTGTACACAGTTAGGCTGTTATAAAGTAGTGGTGGTGGTGGTGTGTACACAGTTCGGCTGTTATAAAGTAGTGGTGGTGGTGGTGGTGTGTACACAGCTAGGATGTTTTAAAGTGGTGGTGGTGGTGGTGTCTACACAGCTAGGCTGTTATAAAGTAGTGATGGTGGAGGTGGTGTGTACACCGTTAGGCTGTTATAAAGCAGTGGTGGTGGTGGTGGTGTGTACACAGTTCGGCTGTTATAAAGTAGTGGTGGTGGTGGTGTGTACACAGTTCGGCTGTTATAAAGAGATGGTGGTGGTGGTGTGTACACAGTTAGGCTGTTATAAAGTAGTGGTGGTGGTGGTGGTGTGTACACAATTCGGCTGTTATAAAGTGGTGGTGGTGGTGGTGTGTACACAGTTCAGCTGTTATAAAGTGGTGGTGGTGGTGGTGTGTACAGAGTTAGGCTGTTATAAAGTAGTGGTAGTGGTGTGTACACAGTTCGGCTGTTATAAAGTGGTGGTGGTGGTGGTGTGTACGCAGTTCAGCTGTTATAAAGTGGTGGTGGTGGTGGTGTGTACACAGCTAGGCTGTTATAAAGTAGTGGTGGTGGTGGTGGTGTGTACACAGTTCGGCTGTTATAAAGTAGTGGTGGTGGTGGTGTGTACACAGTTCGGCTGTTATAAAGTGGTGGTGGTGGTGGTGTGTACATAGTTCGGCTGTTATAAAGTGGTGGTGGTGGTGGTATGTACACAGCTAGGCTGTTATAAAGTGATGGTGGTGGTGGTGGTGTGTACACAGCTAGGCTGTTATAAAGTAGTGGTGGTGGTGGTGGTGTGTACACAGCTAGGCTGTTATAAAGCGGTGGTGGTGGTGGTGGTGGTGTGTACACAATTCGGCTGTTATAATGTGGTGGTGGTGGTGGTGTGTACACAGTTCGGCTATTATAAAGTGGTGGTGGTGGTGGTGTGTACACTGTTCGGCTGTTATAAAGTGGTGGTGGTGGTGGTGTGTACAAAGTGGGGCTGTTATAAAGTGGTGGTGGTGGTGTGTACACAGTTAGGATGTTATAAAGTAGTGGTGGTGGTGGTGGTGTGTACACAGTTAGGATGTTATAAAGTGGTGGTGGTGGTGGTGTGTACACAGTTAGGCTGTTATAAAGTGGTGGCGGTGGTGGTGGTGTGTAGACAGTTCGGCTGTTATAAAGGGGTGGTGGTGGTGTGTACACAGCTAGGATGTTATAAAGTAGTGGTGGTGGTGGTGTGTACACAGTTCGGCTGTTAGAAAGTGGTGGTGGTGGTGGTGGTGTGTACACAGTTCGGCTGTTATAAAGTGGTGGTGGTGGTGGTGTGTACACAGCTAGGCTGTTATAAACTGGTGGTGGTGGTGTGTGCGCAGTTCGGCTGTTATAAAGTGGTGGCGGTGGTGGTGGTGGTGTGTACACAGCTAGGATGTTATAAAGTGGTGGTGGTGGTGGTGTGTTCACAGCTAGGATGTTATAAAGTAGTGGTGGTGGTGGTGGTGTGTACACAGTTCGGCTGTTATAAAGTGGTGGTGGTGGTGGTGGTGGCGTGTACACAGTTCGCATGTTATAAAGTGGTGGTGGTTGTGATGTGTACACAGTTAGGATGTTATAAAGTGGTTGTGATGTTGGTGTGTACACAGTTCGGCTGTTATAAAGTAGTGGTGGTGGTGGTGGTGTGTACACAGCTAGGCTGTTATAAAGTAGTGGTGGCGGTGGTGGTGTGTACACAGTTAGGCTGTTATAAAGTAGTGATGGTGGTGGTGGTGTGTACACAGCTAGGCTGTTATAAAGTAGTGGTGGCGGTGGTGGTGTGTACACAGTTAGGCTGTTATAAAGTGGTGGTGGTGGTTGAGGTAGTGGTGTGTACACAGTTAGGCTGTTATAAAGTGTTGGTGGCGGTGGTGTGTTCACAGCTAGGATGTTATAAAGTAGTGGTGGTGGTGGTGGTGTGTACACAGCTAGGCTGTTATAAAGTAGTGGTGGCGGTGGTGGTGTGTACACAGCTAGGCTGTTATAAAGTAGTGGTGGCGGTGATGGTGTGTACACAGTTAGGCTTTTATAAAGTGGTGGTGGTGGTGGGGTGTACACAGTTAGGCTGTTATAAAGTGGTGGTGGTGGTGTGTACACAGTTAGGATGTTATAAAGTAGTGGTGGTGGTGGTGGTGTGTACACAGCTAGGATGTTTTAAAGTGCTGGCGGAGGTGGTGTGTACACAGTTAGGCTGTTATAAAGTAGTGGTGGTGGTGGTGTGTACACAGTTCGGCTGTTATAAAGTGGTGGTGGTGGTGGTGTGTACATAGTTCGGCTGTTATAAAGTGGTGGTGGTGGTGGTGTGTACACAGCTAGGCTGTTATAAAGTGATGGTGGTGGTGGTGGTGTGTACACAGCTAGGCTGTTATAAAGTAGTGGTGGTGGTGGTGGTGTGTACACAGCTAGGCTGTTATAAAGCGGTGGTGGTGGTGGTGGTGTGTACACAATTCGGCTGTTATAATGTGGTGGTGGTCGTGGTGTGTACACAGTTCGGCTGTTATAAAGTGGTGGTGGTGGTGGTGTGTACACAGTTCGGCTGTTATAAAGTGGTGGTGGTGGTGGTGTGTACACAGTGGGGCTGTTATAAAGTGGTGGTGGTGGTGGTGGTGTGTACACAGTTAGGATGTTATAAAGTAGTGGTGGTGGTGATGGTGTGTACACAGTTAGGATGTTATAAAGTAGTGGTGGTGGTGGTGGTGTGTAGACAGTTCGGCTGTTATAAAGGGGTGGTGGTGGTGGTGGTGTGTACACAGCTAGGATGTTATAAAGTAGTGGTGGTGGTGGTGGTGTGTACACAGTTCGGCTGTTAGAAAGTGGTGGTGGTGGTGGTGGTGTGTACACAGTTCGGCTGTTATAAAGTGGCGGTGGTGTTGGTGTGTACACAGTTAGGATGTTATAAAGTGGTGGTGGTGGTGGTGTGTACACAGCTAGGCTGTTATAAAGTGGTGGTGGTGGTGGTGTGTTCACAGCTAGGATGTTATAAAGTAGTGGTGGTGGTGGTGGTGTGTACACAGTTAGGCTGTTATAAATTGGGGGTGGTGGTGGTGTGTACACGGTTCGGCTGTTATAAAGTGGTGGTGGTGGTGGTGTGTACACAGCTAGGCTGTTATAAAGTGGTGGTGGTGGTGGTGTGTTCACAGTTAGGATGTTATAAAGTAGTGGTGGTGGTGGTGTGTACACAGCTAGGATGTTATAAAGTAGTGGTGGTGGTGGTGTGTACACAGTTAGGCTTTTATAAAGTAGTGGTGGTGGTGGTGGTGGTGGTGTGTACACAGCTAGGCTGTTATAAAGTAGTGGTGGTGGTGGTGTGTTCACAGCTAGGATGTTATAAAGTGGTGGTGGTGGTGGTGGTGGTGGCGGTGTGTACACAGCTAGGCTGTTATAAAGTAGTGGTGGTGGTGGTGTGTTCACAGCTAGGATGTTATAAAGTGGTGGCGGAGGTGGCGTGTACACAGTTAGGCTGTTATAAAGTAGTGGTAGTGGTGGTGTGTACACAGTTCGGCTGTTATAAAGTAGTGGTGGTGGTGGTTTGTACACAGCTAGGTTGTTATAAAGTGGTGGTGGTGGTGGTGTGTACACAGTTCGGCTGTTATAAAGTGGTGGCGGTTGTGGTGGAGGTGTGTACACAGCTAGGCTGTTATAAAGTAGTCGTGGTGGTGGTGGTGGTGTGTACATAGCTAGGATGTTATAAAGTGGCGGTGGTGGTGGTGTGTACACAGCTAGGCCGTTATAAATTGGCGGTGGTGGTGGTGTGTACACTGTTGGGCTGTTATAAAGTGGCGGTGGTGGTGGTGTGTACACAGTTAGGATGTTATAATGTAGTGGTGGTGGTGGTGGTGCGTACACAGCTAGGATGTTATAAAATGGTGGCGGTGGTGGTGTGTACACAGCTAGGATGTTATAAAGTGGTGGTGGTGGTGGTGTATACACAGCTAGGCTGTTATAAAGTAGTGGTGGTGGTGTGTACACAGTTTGGCTGTTATAAAGTGGTGGTGGTGGTGGTGGTGTGTACACAGTTCGGCTGTTATAAAGTAGTGGTGGTGGTGGTGGTGTGTACACAGTTAGGCTGTTATAAAGTAGTGGTGGTGGTGGTGTGTACACAGTTCGGCTGTTATAAAGTAGTGGTGGTGGTGGTGGTGTGTACACAGCTAGGATGTTTTAAAGTGGTGGTGGTGGTGGTGTCTACACAGCTAGGCTGTTATAAAGTAGTGATGGTGGAGGTGGTGTGTACACCGTTAGGCTGTTATAAAGCAGTGGTGGTGGTGGTGGTGTGTACACAGTTCGGCTGTTATAAAGTAGTGGTGGTGGTGGTGTGTACACAGTTCGGCTGTTATAAAGAGATGGTGGTGGTGGTGTGTACACAGTTAGGCTGTTATAAAGTAGTGGTGGTGGTGGTGGTGTGTACACAGTTCGGCTGTTATAAAGTGGTGGTGGTGGTGGTGTGTACACAGTTCAGCTGTTATAAAGTGGTGGTGGTGGTGGTGTGTACAGAGTTAGGCTGTTATAAAGTAGTGGTAGTGGTGTGTACACAGTTCGGCTGTTATAAAGTGGTGGTGGTGGTGGTGTGTACGCAGTTCAGCTGTTATAAAGTGGTGGTGGTGGTGGTGTGTACACAGCTAGGCTGTTATAAAGTAGTGGTGGTGGTGGTGGTGTGTACACAGTTCGGCTGTTATAAAGTAGTGGTGGTGGTGGTGTGTACACAGTTCGGCTGTTATAAAGTGGTGGTGGTGGTGGTGTGTACATAGTTCGGCTGTTATAAAGTGGTGGTGGTGGTGGTGTGTACACAGCTAGGCTGTTATAAAGTGATGGTGGTGGTGGTGGTGTGTACACAGCTAGGCTGTTATAAAGTAGTGGTGGTGGTGGTGGTGTGTACACAGCTAGGCTGTTATAAAGCGGTGGTGGTGGTGGTGGTGGTGTGTACACAATTCGGCTGTTATAATGTGGTGGTGGTGGTGGTGTGTACACAGTTCGGCTGTTATAAAGTGGTGGTGGTGGTGGTGTGTACACTGTTCGGCTGTTATAAAGTGGTGGTGGTGGTGGTGTGTACAAAGTGGGGCTGTTATAAAGTGGTGGTGGTGGTGTGTACACAGTTAGGATGTTATAAAGTAGTGGTGGTGGTGGTGGTGTGTACACAGTTAGGATGTTATAAAGTGGTGGTGGTGGTGGTGTGTACACAGTTAGGCTGTTATAAAGTGGTGGCGGTGGTGGTGGTGTGTAGACAGTTCGGCTGTTATAAAGGGGTGGTGGTGGTGTGTACACAGCTAGGATGTTATAAAGTAGTGGTGGTGGTGGTGTGTACACAGTTCGGCTGTTAGAAAGTGGTGGTGGTGGTGGTGGTGTGTACACAGTTCGGCTGTTATAAAGTGGTGGTGGTGGTGGTGTGTACACAGCTAGGCTGTTATAAACTGGTGGTGGTGGTGTGTGCGCAGTTCGGCTGTTATAAAGTGGTGGCGGTGGTGGTGGTGGTGTGTACACAGCTAGGATGTTATAAAGTGGTGGTGGTGGTGGTGTGTTCACAGCTAGGATGTTATAAAGTAGTGGTGGTGGTGGTGGTGTGTACACAGTTCGGCTGTTATAAAGTGGTGGTGGTGGTGGTGGTGGCGTGTACACAGTTCGCATGTTATAAAGTGGTGGTGGTTGTGATGTGTACACAGTTAGGATGTTATAAAGTGGTTGTGATGTTGGTGTGTACACAGTTCGGCTGTTATAAAGTAGTGGTGGTGGTGGTGGTGTGTACACAGCTAGGCTGTTATAAAGTAGTGGTGGCGGTGGTGGTGTGTACACAGTTAGGCTGTTATAAAGTAGTGATGGTGGTGGTGGTGTGTACACAGCTAGGCTGTTATAAAGTAGTGGTGGCGGTGGTGGTGTGTACACAGTTAGGCTGTTATAAAGTGGTGGTGGTGGTTGAGGTAGTGGTGTGTACACAGTTAGGCTGTTATAAAGTGTTGGTGGCGGTGGTGTGTTCACAGCTAGGATGTTATAAAGTAGTGGTGGTGGTGGTGGTGTGTACACAGCTAGGCTGTTATAAAGTAGTGGTGGCGGTGGTGGTGTGTACACAGCTAGGCTGTTATAAAGTAGTGGTGGCGGTGATGGTGTGTACACAGTTAGGCTTTTATAAAGTGGTGGTGGTGGTGGGGTGTACACAGTTAGGCTGTTATAAAGTGGTGGTGGTGGTGTGTACACAGTTAGGATGTTATAAAGTAGTGGTGGTGGTGGTGGTGTGTACACAGCTAGGATGTTTTAAAGTGCTGGCGGAGGTGGTGTGTACACAGTTAGGCTGTTATAAAGTAGTGGTGGTGGTGGTGTGTACACAGTTAGGCTGTTATAAAGTAGTGGTGGTGGTGGTGGTGTGTACACAGTTAGGATGTTATAAAGTGGTGGTGGTTGTGTTGGTGGTGTGTACACAGTTAGGCTGTTATAAAGTGGTGGTGGTAGTGGTGGTGGTGTGTACACAGCTAGGATGTTATAAAGAAGTGGTGGTGGTGGTGCTGTGTACACAGCTAGGATGTTATAAAGTGGTGGCGGAGGTGGTGTGTACACGGTTAGGCTGTTATAAAGTAGTGGTGGTGGTGGTGTGTACACAGTTAGTCTGTTATAAAGTAGTGGTGGTGGTGGTGGTTGTGTGTACACAGCTAGGCTGTTACATAGTGGTGGTGTGTACACAGTTAGGCTGTTATAAAGTGGTGGCGGTGGTGGTGGTGTGTACACAGCTAGGATGTTATAAATTAGTCGTGGTGGTGGTGTGTACACAGTTAGGCTGTTACATAGTGGTGGTGTGTACACAGTTAGGCTGTTATAAAGTGGTGGTGGTGTCTACACAGTTCGGCTGTTATAAAGTAGTGGTGGTGGTGGTGGTTGTGTGTACACAGCTAGGCTGTTACATAGTGGTGGTGTGTACACAGTTAGGCTGTTATAAAATGGGGGCGGTGGTGGTGTGTACACAGTTAGGCTGTTATAAAGTAGTGGCGGAGGTGGTGGTGTGCACACAGCTAGGCTGTTATAAAGTGGTGGCGGTGGTGGTGTGTACACAGTTAGGCTGTTATAAAGTAGTGGCGGTGGTGGTGGTGTGTACACAGCTAGGCTGTTATAAAGTGGTGGTGGTGGTGGTGTGTACACAGCTAGGATGTTATAAAGTGGTGGTGGTGGTTGTGGTGGTGGTGTGTACACAGGTAGGCTATTATAAAGTAGTGGCGGTGGTGGTGGTGTGTACAGAGCTAGGCTGTTATAAAGTGGTGGTGGTGGTGGTGTGTACACAGTTAGGCTGTTATAAAGTAGTGGCGGTGGTGGTGGTGTGTACAGAGCTAGGCTGTTATGAAGTAGTGGTGGTGTTGGTGGTGTGTACACAGCTAGGCTGTTATAAAGTGGTGTGGTGGTGGTGGTGTGTACATAGCTAGGCTGTTATAAAGTAGTGGTGGTGGTGGTGGTGTGTACACAGCTAGGCTTTTATAAAGTGGGGGCGGTGGTGGTGTGTACACAGTTCGGCTCTTATAAAGTGGTGGTGGTGGTGTGTACACAGTTTGGCTGTTATAAAGTAGTAGGTGGTGTTGGTGGTGTGTACACAGCTACGATGTTATAAAGTGGGGGCGGTGGTGGTGTGTACACAGTTAGGATGTTATAAAGTGGTGGTGGTGGTGGTGCGTACACAGCTAGGATGTTATAAAGTGGTGGTGGTGTGTACACAGCTAGGATGTTATAAAGTGACGGTGGTGGTTTGTACACAGCTAGGATGTTTTAAAGTGGCGGTGGTGGTGGTGTGTACACAGCTAGGCTGTTATAAAGTGGTGGTGGTAGTGGTGTGTACACAGTTCGGCTGTTATAAAGTAGTGGTGGTGGTGGTGGTGTGTACACAGCTAGGCTGTTATAAAGTGGTGGTGGTGGTGGTGGTGTGTTCACAGCTAGGATGTTATAAAATGGTGGCGGTGGTGGTGTGTACACAGTTAGGCTGTTATAAAGTAGTGGTGGTGGTGGTGTGTACACAGTTAGGCTGTTATAAAGTAGTGGTGGTGGTGGTGTGTACACAGTTAGGATGTTATAAAGTGGTGGTGGTGGTGGTGTGTACACAGTTCGGCTGTTATAAAGTAGTGGTGGTGCTGGTTGTGTGTACACAGCAAGGCTGTTATAAAGTGGTGGTGGTGGTGGTGGTGTGTACACAGTTAGGCTGTTATAAAGTGGTGGTGGTGGTGGTGTTGGTGGTGTTTACACAGCTAGGATGTTATAAAGTGGTGGTGTTGGTGGTGGTGGTGCTCTGTACACAGTTAGGCTGTTATAAAGTAGTGGCGGTGCTGGTGGTGTCTACACAGCTAGGCTGTTATAAAGTGGTGGTAGTGGTGGTGGTGTGTACACAGTTAGGCTGTTATAAAGTGGTGGTGGTGGTGGTGTTGGTGGTGTTTACACAGCTAGGATGTTATAAAGTGGTGGTGTTGGTGGTGGTGGTGCTCTGTACACAGTTAGGCTGTTATAAAGTAGTGGCGGTGCTGGTGGTGTGTACACAGCTAGGCTGTTATAAAGTGGTGGTGGTGGTGGTTGTGTGTACACAGCTAGGATGTTATAAAGTGGTGGTGGTGGTGTGTACACAGTTAGGCTGTTATAAAGTAGTGGCGTTGGTGGTGGTGTGTACACAGCTAGGATGTTATAAAGTGGTGGTGGTGGTGGTGGTGTGTACACAACTAGGCCGTTATAAAGTGGAGGCGGTGGTGGTGGTGTGTACACAGTTAGGCTGTTATAAAGTGGTGTGGTGGTGGGGTGTACACAGCTAGGATGTTATAAAGTGGTGTTGGTGGTGGTGGTGTGTACACAGCTAGGATGTTATAAAGTGGTGTTGGTGGTGGTGGTGTGTACACAGCTAGGCCGTTATAAAGTGGGGGCGGTGGTGGTGTGTACACAGTTAGGATGTTATAAAGTAGTGGTGGTGGTGGTGTGTACACAGCTAGGATGTTATAAAGTGGTGGTGGTGGTGGTGGTGTGTACACAGCTAGGCCGTTATAAAGTAGTGGTGGTGGTGGTGTGTACACAGCTAGGATGTTATAAACTGGTGGTGGTGGTGGTGTGTACACAGTTCGGCTGTTATAAAGTGGTGGCGGAGGTGGTGTGTACACAGCTAGTATTTTATAAAGTAGTGGTGGTGGTGGTGGTGTGTACACAGTTTGGCTGTTATAAAGTGGTGGTGGTGGTGGTGGTGTGTACACAGTTCGGCTGTTATAAAGTGGTGGCGGAGGTGGTGTGTACACAGCTAGGATGTTATAAAGTAGTGGTGGTGGTGGTGGTGTGTACACAGTTCGGCTGTTATAAAGTGGTGGTGGTGCTGGTGTGTACACAGTTTGGCTGTTATAAAGTGGTGGTGGCGGTCGTGGTGTGTACACAGTTAGGCTGTTATAAAGTAGTGGCGGTCGTGGTGTGTACACAGTTCGGCTGTTATAAATTGGTGGTGGTGCTGGTGTGTACGCAGTTTGGCTGTTATAAAGTGGTGGTGGTGGTGGTGTGTACACAGCTAGGCTGTTATAAACTGGTGGTGGTGGTGTGTGCGCAGTTCGGCTGTTATAAAGTGGTGGCGGTGGTGGTGGTGGTGTGTACACAGCTAGGATGTTATAAAGTGGTGGTGGTGGTGGTGTGTTCACAGCTAGGATGTTATAAAGTAGTGGTGGTGGTGGTGGTGTGTACACAGTTCGGCTGTTATAAAGTGGTGGTGGTGGTGGTGGTGGCGTGTACACAGTTCGCATGTTATAAAGTGGTGGTGGTTGTGATGTGTACACAGTTAGGATGTTATAAAGTGGTTGTGATGTTGGTGTGTACACAGTTCGGCTGTTATAAAGTAGTGGTGGTGGTGGTGGTGTGTACACAGCTAGGCTGTTATAAAGTAGTGGTGGCGGTGGTGGTGTGTACACAGTTAGGCTGTTATAAAGTAGTGATGGTGGTGGTGGTGTGTACACAGCTAGGCTGTTATAAAGTAGTGGTGGCGGTGGTGGTGTGTACACAGTTAGGCTGTTATAAAGTGGTGGTGGTGGTTGAGGTAGTGGTGTGTACACAGTTAGGCTGTTATAAAGTGTTGGTGGCGGTGGTGTGTTCACAGCTAGGATGTTATAAAGTAGTGGTGGTGGTGGTGGTGTGTACACAGCTAGGCTGTTATAAAGTAGTGGTGGCGGTGGTGGTGTGTACACAGCTAGGCTGTTATAAAGTAGTGGTGGCGGTGATGGTGTGTACACAGTTAGGCTTTTATAAAGTGGTGGTGGTGGTGGGGTGTACACAGTTAGGCTGTTATAAAGTGGTGGTGGTGGTGTGTACACAGTTAGGATGTTATAAAGTAGTGGTGGTGGTGGTGGTGTGTACACAGCTAGGATGTTTTAAAGTGCTGGCGGAGGTGGTGTGTACACAGTTAGGCTGTTATAAAGTAGTGGTGGTGGTGGTGTGTACACAGTTAGGCTGTTATAAAGTAGTGGTGGTGGTGGTGGTGTGTACACAGTTAGGATGTTATAAAGTGGTGGTGGTTGTGTTGGTGGTGTGTACACAGTTAGGCTGTTATAAAGTGGTGGTGGTAGTGGTGGTGGTGTGTACACAGCTAGGATGTTATAAAGAAGTGGTGGTGGTGGTGCTGTGTACACAGCTAGGATGTTATAAAGTGGTGGCGGAGGTGGTGTGTACACGGTTAGGCTGTTATAAAGTAGTGGTGGTGGTGGTGTGTACACAGTTAGTCTGTTATAAAGTAGTGGTGGTGGTGGTGGTTGTGTGTACACAGCTAGGCTGTTACATAGTGGTGGTGTGTACACAGTTAGGCTGTTATAAAGTGGTGGCGGTGGTGGTGGTGTGTACACAGCTAGGATGTTATAAATTAGTCGTGGTGGTGGTGTGTACACAGTTAGGCTGTTACATAGTGGTGGTGTGTACACAGTTAGGCTGTTATAAAGTGGTGGTGGTGTCTACACAGTTCGGCTGTTATAAAGTAGTGGTGGTGGTGGTGGTTGTGTGTACACAGCTAGGCTGTTACATAGTGGTGGTGTGTACACAGTTAGGCTGTTATAAAATGGGGGCGGTGGTGGTGTGTACACAGTTAGGCTGTTATAAAGTAGTGGCGGAGGTGGTGGTGTGCACACAGCTAGGCTGTTATAAAGTGGTGGCGGTGGTGGTGTGTACACAGTTAGGCTGTTATAAAGTAGTGGCGGTGGTGGTGGTGTGTACACAGCTAGGCTGTTATAAAGTGGTGGTGGTGGTGGTGTGTACACAGCTAGGATGTTATAAAGTGGTGGTGGTGGTTGTGGTGGTGGTGTGTACACAGGTAGGCTATTATAAAGTAGTGGCGGTGGTGGTGGTGTGTACAGAGCTAGGCTGTTATAAAGTGGTGGTGGTGGTGGTGTGTACACAGTTAGGCTGTTATAAAGAAGTGGCGGTGGTGGTGGTGTGTACAGAGCTAGGCTGTTATGAAGTAGTGGTGGTGTTGGTGGTGTGTACACAGCTAGGCTGTTATAAAGTGGTGTGGTGGTGGTGGTGTGTACATAGCTAGGCTGTTATAAAGTAGTGGTGGTGGTGGTGGTGTGTACACAGCTAGGCTTTTATAAAGTGGGGGCGGTGGTGGTGTGTACACAGTTCGGCTCTTATAAAGTGGTGGTGGTGGTGTGTACACAGTTTGGCTGTTATAAAGTAGTAGGTGGTGTTGGTGGTGTGTACACAGCTACGATGTTATAAAGTGGGGGCGGTGGTGGTGTGTACACAGTTAGGATGTTATAAAGTGGTGGTGGTGGTGGTGCGTACACAGCTAGGATGTTATAAAGTGGTGGTGGTGTGTACACAGCTAGGATGTTATAAAGTGACGGTGGTGGTTTGTACACAGCTAGGATGTTTTAAAGTGGCGGTGGTGGTGGTGTGTACACAGCTAGGCTGTTATAAAGTGGTGGTGGTAGTGGTGTGTACACAGTTCGGCTGTTATAAAGTAGTGGTGGTGGTGGTGGTGTGTACACAGCTAGGCTGTTATAAAGTGGTGGTGGTGGTGGTGGTGTGTTCACAGCTAGGATGTTATAAAATGGTGGCGGTGGTGGTGTGTACACAGTTAGGCTGTTATAAAGTAGTGGTGGTGGTGGTGTGTACACAGTTAGGCTGTTATAAAGTAGTGGTGGTGGTGGTGTGTACACAGTTAGGATGTTATAAAGTGGTGGTGGTGGTGGTGTGTACACAGTTCGGCTGTTATAAAGTAGTGGTGGTGCTGGTTGTGTGTACACAGCAAGGCTGTTATAAAGTGGTGGTGGTGGTGGTGGTGTGTACACAGTTAGGCTGTTATAAAGTGGTGGTGGTGGTGGTGTTGGTGGTGTTTACACAGCTAGGATGTTATAAAGTGGTGGTGTTGGTGGTGGTGGTGCTCTGTACACAGTTAGGCTGTTATAAAGTAGTGGCGGTGCTGGTGGTGTCTACACAGCTAGGCTGTTATAAAGTGGTGGTAGTGGTGGTGGTGTGTACACAGTTAGGCTGTTATAAAGTGGTGGTGGTGGTGGTGTTGGTGGTGTTTACACAGCTAGGATGTTATAAAGTGGTGGTGTTGGTGGTGGTGGTGCTCTGTACACAGTTAGGCTGTTATAAAGTAGTGGCGGTGCTGGTGGTGTGTACACAGCTAGGCTGTTATAAAGTGGTGGTGGTGGTGGTTGTGTGTACACAGCTAGGATGTTATAAAGTGGTGGTGGTGGTGTGTACACAGTTAGGCTGTTATAAAGTAGTGGCGTTGGTGGTGGTGTGTACACAGCTAGGATGTTATAAAGTGGTGGTGGTGGTGGTGGTGTGTACACAACTAGGCCGTTATAAAGTGGAGGCGGTGGTGGTGGTGTGTACACAGTTAGGCTGTTATAAAGTGGTGTGGTGGTGGGGTGTACACAGCTAGGATGTTATAAAGTGGTGTTGGTGGTGGTGGTGTGTACACAGCTAGGATGTTATAAAGTGGTGTTGGTGGTGGTTGTGTGTACACAGCTAGGCCGTTATAAAGTGGGGGCGGTGGTGGTGTGTACACAGTTAGGATGTTATAAAGTAGTGGTGGTGGTGGTGTGTACACAGCTAGGATGTTATAAAGTGGTGGTGGTGGTGGTGGTGTGTACACAGCTAGGCCGTTATAAAGTAGTGGTGGTGGTGGTGTGTACACAGCTAGGATGTTATAAACTGGTGGTGGTGGTGGTGTGTACACAGTTCGGCTGTTATAAAGTGGTGGCGGAGGTGGTGTGTACACAGCTAGTATTTTATAAAGTAGTGGTGGTGGTGGTGGTGTGTACACAGTTTGGCTGTTATAAAGTGGTGGTGGTGGTGGTGGTGTGTACACAGTTCGGCTGTTATAAAGTGGTGGCGGAGGTGGTGTGTACACAGCTAGGATGTTATAAAGTAGTGGTGGTGGTGGTGGTGTGTACACAGTTCGGCTGTTATAAAGTGGTGGTGGTGCTGGTGTGTACACAGTTTGGCTGTTATAAAGTGGTGGTGGCGGTCGTGGTGTGTACACAGTTAGGCTGTTATAAAGTAGTGGCGGTCGTGGTGTGTACACAGTTCGGCTGTTATAAATTGGTGGTGGTGCTGGTGTGTACGCAGTTTGGCTGTTATAAAGTGGTGGTGGTGCTGGTGTGTACACAGTTAGGCTGTTATAAAGTGGTGGTGGCGGTGGTGATGTGTACACAGTTAGGCTGTTATAAAGTAGTGGTGGTGGTGTTAGCGGTGTGTACACAGCTAGGCTGTTATAAAGTGGTGGTGGCGGTGGTGTGTACACAGTTAGGCTGTTATAAAGTAGTGGTGGTGGTGGTGTGTACACAGTTAGGCTGTTATAAAGTAGTGGTGGTGGTGTTAGCGGTGTGTACACGGTTAGGCTGTTATAAAGTGGTGGCGGAGGTGGTGTGTACACAGTTCGGTTGTTATAAAGTGGTGGCGGTGGTGGTGTGTACACAGTTCGGTTGTTATAAAGTGGTGGCGGTGGTGGTGTGTACACAGTTAGGCTGTTATAAAGTGGTGGTGGTGGTGGTGTGTACACAGTTCGGCTGTTATAAAGTGGTGGGGGTGCTGGTAGTGTGTACACAGCTAAGCTGTTATAAAGTGGTGGCGGTGGTGGTGGTGTGTACACAGCTAGGCTGTTATAATGTAGTGGTGGTGGTAGTGGTGTGTACACAGTTAGGATGTTATAAAGTAGTGGTGGTGGTGGTGTGTACACAGTTAGGCTGTTATAAAGTGGTGGTGGTGGTGGTGGTGTATACACAGTTTGGCTGTTATAAAGTGGTGGTGGTGGTGGTGGTGTGTACACAGTTAGGCTGTTATAAAGTAGTGGTGGTGGTGTGTACACAGTTAGGCTGTTATAAAGTAGTGGCGGAGGTGGTGTGTACACAGCTAGGATGTTATAAAGTAGTGGTGGTGGTGGTGGTGTGTACACAGCTAGGCTGTTATAAAGTGGTGGTGGCGGTGGTGGTGTGTACACAGTTAGGCTGTTATAAAGTAGTGGTGGTGGTGGTGGTGGTGTGTACACAGTTAGGCTGTTATAAAGTAGTGGTGGTGGTGGTGGTGTGTACACAGTTCGGCTGTTATAAAGTAGTGGTGGTGGTGGTGGTGTGTACACAGCTAGGCTTTTATAAAGTGGTGGTGGCGGTGGTGGTGTGTACACAGTTCGGTTGTTATAAAGTGGTGGTGGTGGTGGTGTGTACACAGTTAGGCTGTTATAAAGTGGTGGTGGTGGTGGTGTGTACACAGTTAGGCTGTTATAAAGTAGTGGTAGTGGTGGTGTGTACACAGTTAGGCTGTTATTAAGTAGTGGTGGTGGTGGTGTGTACACAGCTAGGCTGTTATAAAGTGGTGGCGGAGGTGGTGGTGTGCACACAGCTAGGCTGTTATAAAGTGGTGGCGGTGGTGGTGTGTACACAGTTAGGCTGTTATAAAGTAGTGGCGGTGGTGGTGGTGTGTACACAGCTAGGCTGTTATAAAGTGGTGGTGGTGGTGGTGTGTACACAGCTAGGATGTTATAAAGTGGTGGTGGTGGTTGTGGTGGTGGTGTGTACACAGGTAGGCTATTATAAAGTAGTGGCGGTGGTGGTGGTGTGTACAGAGCTAGGCTGTTATAAAGTGGTGGTGGTGGTGGTGTGTACACAGTTAGGCTGTTATAAAGTAGTGGCGGTGGTGGTGGTGTGTACAGAGCTAGGCTGTTATGAAGTAGTGGTGGTGTTGGTGGTGTGTACACAGCTAGGCTGTTATAAAGTGGTGTGGTGGTGGTGGTGTGTACATAGCTAGGCTGTTATAAAGTAGTGGTGGTGGTGGTGGTGTGTACACAGCTAGGCTTTTATAAAGTGGGGGCGGTGGTGGTGTGTACACAGTTCGGCTCTTATAAAGTGGTGGTGGTGGTGTGTACACAGTTTGGCTGTTATAAAGTAGTAGGTGGTGTTGGTGGTGTGTACACAGCTACGATGTTATAAAGTGGGGGCGGTGGTGGTGTGTACACAGTTAGGATGTTATAAAGTGGTGGTGGTGGTGGTGCGTACACAGCTAGGATGTTATAAAGTGGTGGTGGTGTGTACACAGCTAGGATGTTATAAAGTGACGGTGGTGGTTTGTACACAGCTAGGATGTTTTAAAGTGGCGGTGGTGGTGGTGTGTACACAGCTAGGCTGTTATAAAGTGGTGGTGGTAGTGGTGTGTACACAGTTCGGCTGTTATAAAGTAGTGGTGGTGGTGGTGGTGTGTACACAGCTAGGCTGTTATAAAGTGGTGGTGGTGGTGGTGGTGTGTTCACAGCTAGGATGTTATAAAATGGTGGCGGTGGTGGTGTGTACACAGTTAGGCTGTTATAAAGTAGTGGTGGTGGTGGTGTGTACACAGTTAGGCTGTTATAAAGTAGTGGTGGTGGTGGTGTGTACACAGTTAGGATGTTATAAAGTGGTGGTGGTGGTGGTGTGTACACAGTTCGGCTGTTATAAAGTAGTGGTGGTGCTGGTTGTGTGTACACAGCAAGGCTGTTATAAAGTGGTGGTGGTGGTGGTGGTGTGTACACAGTTAGGCTGTTATAAAGTGGTGGTGGTGGTGGTGTTGGTGGTGTTTACACAGCTAGGATGTTATAAAGTGGTGGTGTTGGTGGTGGTGGTGCTCTGTACACAGTTAGGCTGTTATAAAGTAGTGGCGGTGCTGGTGGTGTCTACACAGCTAGGCTGTTATAAAGTGGTGGTAGTGGTGGTGGTGTGTACACAGTTAGGCTGTTATAAAGTGGTGCTGGTGGTGGTGTTGGTGGTGTTTACACAGCTAGGATGTTATAAAGTGGTGGTGTTGGTGGTGGTGGTGCTCTGTACACAGTTAGGCTGTTATAAAGTAGTGGCGGTGCTGGTGGTGTGTACACAGCTAGGCTGTTATAAAGTGGTGGTGGTGGTGGTTGTGTGTACACAGCTAGGATGTTATAAAGTGGTGGTGGTGGTGTGTACACAGTTAGGCTGTTATAAAGTAGTGGCGTTGGTGGTGGTGTGTACACAGCTAGGATGTTATAAAGTGGTGGTGGTGGTGGTGGTGTGTACACAACTAGGCCGTTATAAAGTGGAGGCGGTGGTGGTGGTGTGTACACAGTTAGGCTGTTATAAAGTGGTGTGGTGGTGGGGTGTACACAGCTAGGATGTTATAAAGTGGTGTTGGTGGTGGTGGTGTGTACACAGCTAGGATGTTATAAAGTGGTGTTGGTGGTGGTGGTGTGTACACAGCTAGGCCGTTATAAAGTGGGGGCGGTGGTGGTGTGTACACAGTTAGGATGTTATAAAGTAGTGGTGGTGGTGGTGTGTACACAGCTAGGATGTTATAAAGTGGTGGCGGTGGTGGTGGTGTGTACACAGCTAGGCCGTTATAAAGTAGTGGTGGTGGTGGTGTGTACACAGCTAGGATGTTATAAACTGGTGGTGGTGGTGGTGTGTACACAGTTCGGCTGTTATAAAGTGGTGGCGGAGGTGGTGTGTACACAGCTAGTATTTTATAAAGTAGTGGTGGTGGTGGTGGTGTGTACACAGTTTGGCTGTTATAAAGTGGTGGTGGTGGTGGTGGTGTGTACACAGTTCGGCTGTTATAAAGTGGTGGCGGAGGTGGTGTGTACACAGCTAGGATGTTATAAAGTAGTGGTGGTGGTGGTGGTGTGTACACAGTTCGGCTGTTATAAAGTGGTGGTGGTGCTGGTGTGTACACAGTTTGGCTGTTATAAAGTGGTGGTGGCGGTCGTGGTGTGTACACAGTTAGGCTGTTATAAAGTAGTGGCGGTCGTGGTGTGTACACAGTTCGGCTGTTATAAATTGGTGGTGGTGCTGGTGTGTACGCAGTTTGGCTGTTATAAAGTGGTGGTGGTGCTGGTGTGTACACAGTTAGGCCGTTATAAAGTGGTGGTGGCGGTGGTGATGTGTACACAGTTAGGCTGTTATAAAGTAGTGGTGGTGGTGTTAGCGGTGTGTACACAGCTAGGCTGTTATAAAGTGGTGGTGGCGGTGGTGTGTACACAGTTAGGCTGTTATAAAGTAGTGGTGGTGGTGGTGTGTACACAGTTAGGCTGTTATAAAGTAGTGGTGGTGGTGTTAGCGGTGTGTACACGGTTAGGCTGTTATAAAGTGGTGGCGGAGGTGGTGTGTACACAGTTCGGTTGTTATAAAGTGGTGGCGGTGGTGGTGTGTACACAGTTCGGTTGTTATAAAGTGGTGGCGGTGGTGGTGTGTACACAGTTAGGCTGTTATAAAGTGGTGGTGGTGGTGGTGTGTACACAGTTCGGCTGTTATAAAGTGGTGGGGGTGCTGGTAGTGTGTACACAGCTAAGCTGTTATAAAGTGGTGGCGGTGGTGGTGGTGTGTACACAGCTAGGCTGTTATAATGTAGTGGTGGTGGTAGTGGTGTGTACACAGTTAGGATGTTATAAAGTAGTGGCGGTGGTGGTGTGTACACAGTTCGGCTATTGTAAAGTAGTGGTGGTGGTGGTGTGTACACAGTTAGGCTGTTATAAAGTGGTGGTGGTGGTGGTGGTGTATACACAGTTTGGCTGTTATAAAGTGGTGGTGGTGGTGGTGGTGTGTACACAGTTAGGCTGTTATAAAGTAGTGGTGGTGGTGTGTACACAGTTAGGCTGTTATAAAGTAGTGGCGGAGGTGGTGTGTACACAGCTAGGATGTTATAAAGTAGTGGTGGTGGTGGTGGTGTGTACACAGCTAGGCTGTTATAAAGTGGTGGTGGCGGTGGTGGTGTGTACACAGTTAGGCTGTTATAAAGTAGTGGTGGTGGTGGTGGTGGTGTGTACACAGTTAGGCTGTTATAAAGTAGTGGTGGTGGTGGTGGTGTGTACACAGTTCGGCTGTTATAAAGTAGTGGTGGTGGTGGTGGTGTGTACACAGCTAGGCTTTTATAAAGTGGTGGTGGCGGTGGTGGTGTGTACACAGTTCGGTTGTTATAAAGTGGTGGTGGTGGTGGTGTGTACACAGTTAGGCTGTTATAAAGTGGTGGTGGTGGTGGTGTGTACACAGTTAGGCTGTTATAAAGTAGTGGTAGTGGTGGTGTGTACACAGTTAGGCTGTTATTAAGTAGTGGTGGTGGTGGTGTGTACACAGCTAGGCTGTTATAAAGTGGTGGTGGTGGTGGTGTGTTCACAGCTAGGATGTTATAAAGTAGTGGCGGTGGCGGTGTGTACACAGTTAGGCTGTTATAAAATGGTGGTGGTGGTGGTGTGTACACAGTTAGGCTGTTATAAAGTGGTGGTGGTGGTGGTGGTGTGTACACAGTTAGGCTGTTATAAAGTAGTGGTGGTGGTGGTGTGTACACAGCTAGGCTGTTATAAAGTGGTGGTGGTGGTGGTGGTGGCAGTGTGTTCGCAGCTAGGCTGTTATAAAGTGGTGGTGGTGGTGGTGTGTACACAGTTAGGCTGTTATAAAGTGGTGGTGGTGGTGGTGTGTTCACAGCTAGGATGTTATAAAGTGGTGGTGGTGGTGGTGGTGGTGTGTACACAGTTAGGCTGTTATAAAGTAGTGGTGGTGGTAGTGTGTACACAGCTAAGCTGTTATAAAGTAGTGGTGGCGGTGTTGGTGGTGGTGGTGGTGTGTTCACAGCTAGGCTGTTATAAAGTGGTGGTGGTGGCGGTGTGTACACAGCTAGGCTGTAATAAAGTGGTGGTGGCGGTGGTGGTGTGTACACAGTTAGGCTGTTATAAAGTAGTGGTGGTGGTGGTGTGTACACAGTTAGGCTGTTATAAAGTGGTGGTGGCGGTGGTGGTGTGTTCACAGCTAGGATGTTATAAAGTGGTGGTGGTGGTGGTGGTGGTGTGTACACAGTTCGGCTGTTATAAAGTAGTGGTGGTGGTAGTGTGTACACAGCTAGGCTGTTATAAAGTGGTGGTGGCGGTGGTGTGTACACAGTTAGGCTGTTATAAAGTAGTGGTGGTGGTGGTGTGTACACAGTTACGCTGTTATAAAGTAGTGGTGGTGGTGGTGTATACACAGTTCGGCTGTTATAAAGTGGTGGTGGTGGTGGTGTGTTCACAGCTAGGCTGTTATAAAGTGGTGGTGGCAGTGGTGGTGTGTACACAGTTTGGCTGTTATAAAGTAGTGGTGGTGGTGGTGGTGGTGTGTACACAGCTAGGCTGTTATAAAGTGGTGGTGGTGGTGGTGTGTACACAGTTCGGCTGTTATAAAGTGGTGTTGGTGGTGGTGGTGTGTACACAGTTCGGCTGTTATAAAGTGGTGGTGGTGGTGGTGCGTACACAGTTAGGCTGTTATAAAGTGGTGGTGGTGGTGGCGTTTACACAGCTAGGCTGTTATAAAGTGGTGGTGGTGGTGGTGTGTACACAGTTCGGCTGTTATAATGTGGTGGTGGTCGTGGTGTGTACACAGTTCGGCTGTTATAAAGTGGTGGTGGTGGTAGTGGTGTGTACACAGTTCGGCTGTTATAAAGTGGTGGTGGTGGTGGTGTGTACACAGTTAGGCTGTTATAAAGTAGTGGTGGTGGTGGTGGTGTGTACACAGATAGGATGTTATAAAGTAGTGTTGGTGGTGGTGGTGTGTACACAGCGAGGATGTTATAAAGTAGTGGTGGTGGTGGTGTGTACACAGCTAGGATGTTATAAAGTGGTGGTGGTGGTGTGTACACAGCTAGGATGTTATAAAGTGGCGGTGGTGGTGTGTACACAGCTAGGATGTTATAAATTGGTGGTGGTGGTGGTGTGTACACAGCTAGGATGGTATAAAACAGTGTTGGTGGTGTGTACACAGATAGGATGTTATAAAGTAGGGGCGGTGGTGGTGTGTACACAGCCAGGCTGTTATAAAGTGGTGGTGGTGGTGGCGGTGTGTACACAGCTAGGATGTTATAAAGTGGTGGTGGTGGTGGTGTGTACACAGCTAGGATGTTATAAAGTGGCGGTGGGGTGGGGTGTACACAGCTAGGATGTTATAAAGTAGTGGCGTTGGTGGTGTGTACACAGCTAGGATGTTATAAAGTGGTGGTGGTGGTGGTGGTGGTGGTGGTGTGTACACAGTTAGGCTATTATAAAGTAGTGGTGGTGGTGGTGTGTACACAGTTAGGCTGTTATAAAGTAGTGGCGGTGTTGGTGGTGGTGTGTACACAGCTAATATGTTATAAAGTGGTGGTGGTGGTGTGTTCACAGCTAGGATGTTATAAAGTGGTGGTGGTGGTGGTGGTGTGTACACCGTTTGGCTGTTATAAAGTGGTGGTGGTGGTGGTGGTGTGTACACAATTCGGCTGTTATAAAGTGGTGGCGGAGGTGGTGTGTACACAGCTAGGATGTTATAAAGTAGTGGTGGTGGTGGTGGTGGTGTGTACACAGTTTGGCTGTTATAAAGTAGTGGTGGCGGTGGTGGTGTGTACACAGTTAGGCTGTTATAAAGTGGTGGGGGTGGTGGTGTTGGTGGTGTGTACACAGTTTGGCAGTTATAAAGTAGTGGTGGCGGTGGTGGTGTGTACACAGTTAGGCTGTTATAAAGCGGTGGTGGCGGTGGTGGTGTGTACACAGCTAGGATGTTATAAAGTGGTGGTGGTGGTGTGTTCACAGCTAGGATGTTATAAAGTGGTGGTGGTAGTGGTGGTAATGGTGTGTACACAGTTCGGCTATTATAAAGGGGTGGTGGTGTGTACACAGCTAGGATGTTATAAAGTAGTGGTGGTGGTGGTGGTGTGTACACAGCTAGGATGTTATAAAGTAGTGGTGGTGGTGGTGTGTACACAGCTAGGATGTTATAAAGTGGTGGCGGTGGTGGTGTGTACACAGTTAGGCTGTTATAAATTAGTGGTGGTGGTGGTGTGTACACAGTTAGGCTGTTATAAAGTAGTTGTGGTGGTGGTGTGTACACAGTTAGGATGTTATAAAGTGTTGGTGGTGGTGGTGTGTACACAGTTCGGCTGTTATAAAGTAGTGGTGGTGGTGGTTGTGTGTACACAGCAAGGCTGTTATAAAGTGGTGGTGGTGGTGGTGTTGGTGGTGTGTACACAGTTAGGCTGTTATAAAGTGGTGGTGGTGGTGGTGGTGGTGGTGTGTACACAGTTAGGCTGTTATAAAGTGGGGGTGGTGCTGTTGGTGGTGTGTACACAGCTAGGATTTTATAAAGTAGTGGTGGTGTTGGTGGTGTTTACACAGCTAGGATGTTATAAAGTGGTGGTGTTGGTGGTGGTGGTGCTCTGTACACAGTTAGGCTGTTATAAAGTAGTGGTGGTGCTGGTGGTGTGTACACAGCTAGGCTGTTATAAAGTGGTGGTGGTGGTGGTTGTGTGTACACAGCTAGGATGTTATAAAGTGGTGGTGGTGGTGTGTACACAGTTAGGCTGTTATAAAGTAGTGGCGTTGGTGGTGGTGTGTACACAGCTAGGATGTTATAAAGTGGTGGTGGTGGTGGTGGTGTGTACACAGTTAGGCTGTTATAACGTAGTGGTGGTGGTGGTGTGTACACAGTTAGGCTGTTATAAAGTAGTGGTGGTGGTGGTGGTGGTGTGTACACAGCTAGGCTGTTATAAAGTGGTATGGTGGTGGTGTGTACACAGTTAGGCTGTTATAAAGTGGTGTGGTGGTGGGGTGTACACAGCTAGGCCGTTATAAAGTGGAGGCGGTGGTGGTGTGTACACAATTAGGATGTTATAAAGTAGTGGTGGTGGTGGTGTGTACACAGCTAGGATGTTATAAAGTGGTGGTGGTGGTGGTGTGTACACAGCTAGGTTGTTATAAAGTGGCGGTGGTGGTGTGTACACAGCTAGGATGTTATAAACTGGTGGTGGTGGTGGTGTGTACACAGTTCGGCTGTTATAAAGTGGTGGCGGAGGTGGTGTGTACACAGCTAGGATTTTATAAAGTAGTGGTGGTGGTGGTGGTGTGTACACAGTTTGGCTGTTATAAAGTGGTGGTGGTGGTGGTGGTGTGTACACTGTTTGGCTGTTATAAAGTGGTGGTGGTGGTGGTGGTGTGTACACAGTTCGGCTGTTATAAAGTCATGGCGGAGGTGGTGGTGGTGTGTACACAGTTCTACTGTTATAAAATGGTGGTGGTGGTGGTGGTGTGTACACAGCTAGGATGTTATAAAGTTGTGGTGGTGGTGTGTACACAGTTAGGCTGTTATAAAGTAGTGGCGTTGGTGGTGGTGTGTACACAGCTAGGATGTTATAAAGTGGTGGTGGCGGTGGTGGTGTGTACACAGTTAGGCTGTTATAAAGTAGTGGTGGTGGTGGTGGTGGTGTGTACACAGTTCGGCTGTTTTAAAGTGGTGGTGGTGGTGGTGGTGTGTACACAGCTAGGATGTTATAAAGTGGTGGTGGTGGTGTGCACACAGTTAGGCTGTTATAAAGTAGTGGCGTTGGTGGTGATGTGTACACAGCTAGGATGTTATAAAGTGGTGGTGGTGGTGGTGGTGTGCACACAGTTAGGCTGTTATAACGTAGTGGTGGTGGTGGTGTGTACACAGTTAGGCTGTTATAAAGTAGTGGTGGTGGTGGTGGTGGTGTGTACACAGCTAGGCTGTTATAAAGTGGTATGGTGGTGGTGTGTACACAGTTAGGCTGTTATAAAGTGGTGTGGTGGTGGGGTGTACACAGCTAGGATGTTATAAAGTGGTGTTGGTGGTGTGTACACAGCTAGGCCGTTATAAAGTGGGGGCGGTGGTGGTGTGTACACAGTTAGGATGTTATAAAGTAGTGGTGGTGGTGGTGTGTACACAGCTAGGATGTTATAAAGTGGTGGTGGTGGTGGTGTGTACACAGCTAGGATGTTACAAAGTGGCGGTGGTGGTGTGTACACAGCTAGGATGTTATAAACTGGTGGTGGTGGTGGTGTGTACACAGTTCGGCTGTTATAAAGTGGTGGCGGAGGTGGTGTGTACACAGCTAGGATTTTATAAAGTAGTGGTGGTGGTGGTGGTGTGTACACAGTTTGGCTGTTATAAAGTGGTGGTGGTGGTGGTGGTGTGTACACAGTTCGGCTGTTATAAAGTGGTGGCGGAGGTGGTGTGTACACAGCTAGGATGTTATAAAGTAGTGGTGGTGGTGGTGGTGTGTACACAGTTCGGCTGTTATAAAGTGGTGGTGGTGCTGGTGTGTACACAGTTTGGCTGTTATAAAGTGGTGGTGGCGGTCGTGGTGTGTACACAGTTAGGCTGTTATAAAGTAGTGGCGGTCGTGGTGTGTACACAGTTCGGCTGTTATAAAGTAGTGGTGGTGGTGGTGTGTACACAGTTAGGCTGTTATAAAGTAGTGGTGGTGGTGTTAGCGGTGTGTACACAGCTAGGCTGTTATAAAGTGGTGGTGGCGGTGGTGTGTACACAGTTAGGCTGTTATAAAGTAGTGGTGGTGGTGGTGTGTACACAGTTAGGCTGTTATAAAGTAGTGGTGGTGGTGTTAGCGGTGTGTACACGGTTAGGCTGTTATAAAGTGGTGGCGGAGGTGGTGTGTACACAGTTCGGTTGTTATAAAGTGGTGGCGGTGGTGGTGTGTACACAGTTCGGTTGTTATAAAGTGGTGGCGGTGGTGGTGTGTACACAGTTAGGCTGTTATAAAGTGGTGGTGGTGGTGGTGTGTACACAGTTCGGCTGTTATAAAGTGGTGGGGGTGCTGGTAGTGTGTACACAGCTAAGCTGTTATAAAGTGGTGGCGGTGGTGGTGGTGTGTACACAGCTAGGCTGTTATAACGTAGTGGTGGTGGTAGTGGTGTGTACACAGTTAGGATGTTATAAAGTAGTGGCGGTGGTGGTGTGTACACAGTTAGGCTGTTATAAAGTGGTGGTGGTGGTGGTGGTGTATACACAGTTTGGCTGTTATAAAGTGGTGGTGGTGGTGGTGGTGTGTACACAGTTAGGCTGTTATAAAGTAGTGGTGGTGGTGTGTACACAGTTAGGCTGTTATAAAGTAGTGGCGGAGGTGGTGTGTACACAGCTAGGATGTTATAAAGTAGTGGTGGTGGTGGTGGTGTGTACACAGCTAGGCTGTTATAAAGTGGTGGTGGCGGTGGTGGTGTGTACACAGTTAGGCTGTTATAAAGTAGTGGTGGTGGTGGTGGTGGTCTGTACACAGTTAGGCTGTTATAAAGTAGTGGTGGTGGTGGTGGTGTGTACACAGTTCGGCTGTTATAAAGTAGTGGTGGTGGTGGTGGTGTGTACACAGCTAGGCTTTTATAAAGTGGTGGTGGCGGTGGTGGTGTGTACACACTTAGGCTGTTATAAAGTAGTGGTGGTGGTGGTGGTGTGTACACAGTTAGGCTGTTATAAAGTAGTGGTGGTGGTGGTGGCATGTAGACAGTTCGGCTGTTATAAAGTGGTGGTGGTGGTGGTGGTGTGTACACAGTTTGGCTGTTATAAAGTGGTGGTGGCGGTGGTGGTGTGTACACAGCTAGGCTGTTATAAAGTGGTGGTGGCGGTGGTGTGTACACAGTTCGGCTGTTATAAAGTGGTAGTGGTGGTGGTGTGTACACAGTTCGGCTGTTATAAAGTGGTGGCGGTGGTGGTGTGTACACAGTTCGGCTGTTATAAAGTGGTGGCTGTGGTGGTGTGTACACAGTTCGGTTGTTATAAAGTGGTGGTGGTGGTGGTGTGTACACAGTTAGGCTGTTATAAAGTAGTGGTAGTGGTGGTGTGTACACAGTTATGCTGTTATTAAGTAGTGGTGGTGGTGGTGTGTACACAGCTAGGCTGTTATAAAGTGGTGGTGGTGGTGGTGTGTTCACAGCTAGGATGTTATAAAGTAGTGGCGGTGGCGGTGTGTACACAGTTAGGCTGTTATAAAATGGTGGTGGTGGTGGTGTGTACACAGTTAGGCTGTTATAAAGTGGTGGTGGTGGTGGTGGTGTGTACACAGTTAGGCTGTTATAAAGTAGTGGTGGTGGTGGTGTGTACACAGCTAGGCTGTTATAAAGTGGTGGTGGTGGTGGTGGTGGCAGTGTGTTCGCAGCTAGGCTGTTATAAAGTGGTGGTGGTGGTGGTGTGTACACAGTTAGGCTGTTATAAAGTGGTGGTGGTGGTGGTGTGTTCACAGCTAGGATGTTATAAAGTGGTGGTGGTGGTGGTGGTGTGTACACAGTTAGGCTGTTATAAAGTAGTGGTGGTGGTAGTGTGTACACAGCTAAGCTGTTATAAAGTAGTGGTGGCGGTGGTGGTGGTGGTGGTGGTGTGTTCACAGCTAGGCTGTTATAAAGTGGTGGTGGTGGTGGTGTGTACACAGCTAGGCTGTAATAAAGTGGTGGTGGCGGTGGTGGTGTGTACACAGTTAGGCTGTTATAAAGTAGTGGTGGTGGTGGTGTGTACACAGTTAGGCTGTTATAAAGTGGTGGTGGCGGTGGTGGTGTGTTCACAGCTAGGATGTTATAAAGTGGTGGTGGTGGTGGTGGTGGTGTGTACACAGTTCGGCTGTTATAAAGTAGTGGTGGTGGTAGTGTGTACACAGCTAGGCTGTTATAAAGTGGTGGTGGCGGTGGTGTGTACACAGTTAGGCTGTTATAAAGTAGTGGTGGTGGTGGTGTGTACACAGTTACGCTGTTATAAAGTAGTGGTGGTGGTGGTGTGTACACAGTTCGGCTGTTATAAAGTGGTGGTGGTGGTGGTGTGTTCACAGCTAGGCTGTTATAAAGTGGTGGTGGCAGTGGTGGTGTGTACACAGTTTGGCTGTTATAAAGTAGTGGTGGTGGTGGTGGTGGTGTGTACACAGTTAGGCTGTTATAAAGTGGTGGTGGTGGTGGTGTGTACACAGTTCGGCTGTTATAAAGTGGTGGTGGTGGTGGTGGTGTGTACACAGTTCGGCTGTTATAAAGTGGTGGCAGTGGTGGTGTGTACACAATTTGGCTGATATAAAGTGGTGGTGGTGGTGGTGTGTACACAGTTCGGCTGTTATAAAGTAGTGGTGGTGGTAGCATGTACACAGCTAGGCTGTTATAAAGTGGTGGTGGCGGTGGTGTTTACACAGTTAGGCTGTTATAAAGTAGTGATTGTGGTAGTGTGTACACAGCTAAGCTGTTATAAAGTAGTGGTGGTGGTGGTGGTGGTGTGTACACAGCTAGGATGTTATAAAGTGGTGGTGGTGGTGATGGTGTGTTCACAGCTAGGCTGTTATAAAGTGGTGGTGGTGGTGGTGGTGTGTACACAGCTAGGCTGTAATAAAGTGGTGGTGGCGGTGGTGGTGTGTACACAGTTAGGCTGTTATAAAGTAGTGGTGGTGGTGGTGTGTACACAGTTACG
Source organism: Eledone cirrhosa (assembly GCA_964016885.1). Taxonomy (NCBI): domain Eukaryota; kingdom Metazoa; phylum Mollusca; class Cephalopoda; order Octopoda; family Eledonidae; genus Eledone; species Eledone cirrhosa. The sequence continues at coordinate 1,859,183 of OZ024745.1, forward strand.
CTGTTATAAAGTAGTGGTGGTGGTGGTGGGTACACAGTTCGGCTGTTATAAAGTGGTGGTGGTGGTGGTGGTGTGTACACAGTTTGGCTGTTATAAAGTAGTGGTGGTGGTGGTGGTGTGTACACAGCTAGGCTGTTATAAAGTGGTGGTGGCGGTGGTGTGTACACAGTTTGGCTGTTATAAAGTGGTGGTGGTGGTGGTGTGTACACAGTTTGGCTGTTATAAAGTGGTGGTGGTGGTGGTGTGTACACAGTTCGGCTGTTTTAAAGTGGTGGCGGTGGTGGTGTGTACACAGTTTGGCTGTTATAAAGCGGTGGTGGTGGTGGTGGTGTGTACACAGTTAGGCTGTTATAAAGTGGTGGTGGCGGTGGTGGTGTGTACACAGTTAGGCTGTTATAAAATAGTGGTGGTGGTGGTGGTGTGTACACAGCTAGGCTGTTATAAAGTGGTGGTGGTGGTGCTGTGTACACAGTTAGGCTGTTATAAAGTGGTGGTGGCGGTGGTGTGTACACAGCTAGGCTGTTATAAAGTGGTGGTGGTGGTGTGTTCACAGCTAGGCTGTTATAAAGTGGTGGTGGTGGTGGTGTGTACACAGTTAGGCTGTTATAAAGTAGTGGTGGTGTGTACACAGCTAGGATGTTATAAAGTAGTGGCGGTGGCGGTGTGTACACAGTTAGGCTGTTATAAAATGGTGGTGGAGGTGGTGTGTACACAGTTAGGCTGTTATAAAGTGGTAGTGGTGGTGGTGTGTACACAGTTAGGCTGTTATAAAATAGTGGTGGTGGTGGTGTGTACACAGCTAGGCTGTTATAAAGTGGTGGTGGTGGTGGTGGTGTGTTCACAGCTAGTCTGTTATAAAGCGGTGGTGGTGGTGGTGGTGGTGTGTACACAGTTAGGCTGTTATAAAATAGTGGTGGTGGTGGTGGTGTGTACATAGTTAGGCTGTTATAAAGTGGTGGTGGTGGTGGTGGTGTGTTCACAGTTAGGCTGTTATAAAATAGTGGTGGTGGTGGTGGTGTGTTCACAGTTAGGATGTTATAAAGTGGCGGTGGTGGTGGTGTGTACACAGCTAGGCTGTTATAAAGTGGTGGTGGTGGTGTGTACACAGTTAGGCTGTTATAAAGTAGTGGTGGTGGTGGTGTGTACACAGCTAGGCTGTTATAAAGTGGTGGTGGTGGTGGTGGTGGTGTGTACACGGCTAGGATGTTATAAAGTGGTGGTGGTGGTGGTGTGTACACAGTTAGGCTGTTATAAAATAGTGGTGGTGGTGGTGTGTACACAGTTAGGCTGTTATAAAGTGGTGGTGGTGGTGGTGGTGGTGGTGTGTACACAGTTAGGCTGTTATAAAATAGTAGTGGTGGTGGTGGTGTGTACACAGCTAGGCTGTTATAAAGTGGTGGTGGTGGTGGTGTGTACACAGTTAGGCTGTTATAATGTGGTGGTGGTGGTGGTGTGTACACAGTTAGGCTGTTATAAAGTAGTGGTGGTGGTGGTGTGTACACAGCTAGGCTGTCATAAAGTGGTGGTGGTGGTGGTGGTGGTGGTGGTGTGTTCACAGCTAGGCTGTTATAAAGTGGTGGTGGTGGTGGTGTGTACACAGTTAGGCTGTTATAAAGTAGTGGTGGTGGTGGTGTGTACACAGCTAGGCTGTTATAAAGTGGTGGTGGTGGTGGTGGTGGTGTGTTCACAGCTAGGATGTTATAAAGTGGGGGCGGTGGTGGTGTGTACACAGTTAGGCTGTTATAAAGTGGTGGTGGTGGTGGTGCGTTCACAGCTAGGATGTTATAAAGTGGTGGTGGTGGAGGTGGTGTGTACACAGTTAGGCTATTATAAAGTAGTGGTGGTGGTGGTGTGTACACCGCTAGGCTGTTATAAAGTAGTGGTGGTGGTGGTGTGTACACAGCTAGGCTGTTATAAAGTGGTGGTGGTGGTGGTGGTGGTGGTGGTGTGTTCACAGCTAGGCTGTTATAAAGTGGTGGTGGTGGTGGTGTGTACACAGCTAGGCTGTTATAAAGTAGTGGTGGTGGTGGTGTGTACACAGCTAGGCTGTTATAAAGTGGTGGTGGTGGTGGTGGTGGTGTGTACACAGCTAGGATGTTTTAAAGTGGTGGTGTGTACATGAAGATGAAAGACGGGACATATTAGATGTAGCAGAAGTTATGTGATATTTGTAGTAGAAGCATGACGATAGTGTGAGAAGTTGGAGAGTCTTAATGAATGTTATTGATGGACCTGTGACTCGTGAGGGAGTCGGAGGGAGGTCATACTGACATTGGATGGACCTGTGACTCGTGAGGGAGTCGGAGGGAGGTCATACTGACATTTGATGGACCTGTGACTCGTGAGGGAGTCGGAGGGAGGTCATACTGACATTGGATGGACCTGTGACTTGTGAGGGAGTCGGAGGGAGGTCATACTGACATTTGATGGACCTGTGACTCGTGAGGGAGTCGGAGTGAGGTCATACTGACATTGGATGGACCTGTGACTCGTGAGGGTGTCGGAGGGAGGTCATACTGACATTTGATGGACCTGTGACTCGTGAGGGTGTCGGAGGGAGGTCATACTGACATTGGATGGACCTGTGACTCGTGAGGGTGTCGGAGGGAGGTCATATCGAGATTTGATGGACCTGTGACTCGTGAGGGTGTCGGAGGGAGGTCATACTGACATTGGATGGACCTGTGACTCGTGAGGGTGTCGGAGGGAGGTCATACTGACATTTGATGGACCTGTGACTTGTGAGGGAGTCGGAGGGAGGTCATACTGACATTGGATGGACCTGTGACTCGTGAGGGAGTCGGAGGGAGGTCATATTGACATTGGATGGACCTGTGACTCGTGAGGGTGTCGGAGGGAGGTCATGTTGACATTTGATGGACCTGTGACCTGTGAGCGTGTCGGAGGGAGGTCATATCGACATTGGATGGACCTGTGACTCGTGAGGGAGTCGGAGGGAGGTCATATTGACATTGGATGGACCTGTGACTCGTGAGGGTGTCGGAGGGAGGTCATATTGACATTGGATGGACCTGTGACTCGTGAGGGTGTCGGAGGGAGGTCATACTGACATTTGATGGACCTGTGACTTGTGAGGGAGTCGGAGGGAGGTCATACTGACATTGGATGGACCTGTGACTCGTGAGGGAGTCGGAGGGAGGTCATATTGACATTGGATGGAGCTGTGACTCGTGAGGGTGTCGGAGGGAGGTCATGTTGACATTTGATGGACCTGTGACCCGGGAGGGTGTCGGAGGGAGGTCATACTGACATTGGATGGACCTGTGACTCGTGAGGGAGTCGGAGGGAGGTCATATTGACATTGGATGGACCTGTGACTCGTGAGGGTGTCGGAGGGAGGTCATATTGACATTGGATCGACCTGTGACTCGTGAGGGTGTCGGAGGGAGGTCATACTGACATTGGATGGACCTGTGACTCGTGAGGGTGTCGGAGGGAGGTCATGTTGACATTTGATGGACCTGTGACTCGTGAGGGTGTCGGAGGGAGGTCATACTGACATTTGATGGACCTGTGACTCGTGAGGGTGTCGGAGGGAGGTCATGTTGACATTTGATGGACCTGTGACTCGTGAGGGTGTCGGAGGGAGGTCATGTTGACATTTGATGGACCTGTGACTCGTGAGGGTGTCGGAGGGAGGTCATGTTGACATTGGATGGACCTGTGACTCGTGAGGGTGTCGGAGGGAGGTCATACTGACATTGGATGGACCTGTGACTCGTGAGGGTGTCGGAGGGAGGTCATACTGACATTGGATGGACCTGTGACTCGTGAGGGTGTCGGAGGGAGGTCATGTTGACATTTGATGGACCTGTGACTCGTGAGGGTGTCGGAGGGAGGTCATACTGACATTTGATGGACCTGTGACTCGTGAGGGTGTCGGAGGGAGGTCATGTTGACATTTGATGGACCTGTGACTCGTGAGGGTGTCGGAGGGAGGTCATGTTGACATTTGATGGACCTGTGACTCGTGAGGGAGTCGGAGGGAGGTCATACTGACATTGGATGGACCTGTGACTCGTGAGGGTGTCGGAGGGAGGTCATATTGACATTGGATGGACCTGTGACTCGTGAGGGAGTCGGAGGGAGGGCATATTGACATTTGATGGACCTTTGACTTGTGAGGGTGTCGGAGGGAGGTCATACTGACATTGGATGGACCTGTGACTCGTGAGGGTGTCGGAGGGAGGTCATACTGACATTGAATGGACCTGTGACTCGTGAGGGTGTCGGAGGGAGGTCATACTGACATTGGATGGACCTGTGACTCGTGAGGGTGTCGGAGGGAGGTCATACTGACATTGGATGGACCTGTCACTTTTGAGGGTGTCGGAGGGAGGTCATATCGACATTGGATGGACCTGTCACTTTTGAGGGTGTCGGAGGGAGGTCATACTGACATTGGATGGACCTGTGACTCGTGAGGGTGTCGGAGGGAGGTCATACTGACATTGGATGGACCTGTCACTTTTGAGGGAGTCGGAGGGAGGTCATATTGACATTGGATGGACCTGTCACTTTTGAGGGTGTCGGAGGGAGGTCATATCGACATTGGATGGACCTGTGACTCGTGAGGGTGTCGGAGGGAGGTCATACTGACATTGGATGGACCTGTGACTCGTGAGGGTGTCGGAGGGAGGTCATATCGACATTGGATGGACCTGTGACTGGTGAGGGTGTCGGAGGGAGGTCATATCGACATTGGATGGACCTGTGACTGGTGAGGGTGTCGGAGGGAGGTCATATCGACATTTGATGGACCTGTGACTCGTGAGGGTGTCGCAGGGAGGTCATACTGACATTAGATGGACATGTGACTCGTGAGGGTGTCGGAGGGAGGTCATACTGACATTGGATGGACCTGTGACTCGTGAGGGTGTCGGAGGGAGGTCATACTGATATTGGATGGACCTATGACTCGTGAGGGTGTCGGAGGGAGGTCATACTGACATTGGATGGACCTGTGACTCGTGAGGGTGTCGGAGGGAGGTCATACTGACATTGGATGGACATGTGACTCGTGAGGGTGTCGGAGGGAGGTCATACTGACATTGGATGGACCTGTGACTCGTGAGGGTGTCGGAGGGAGGTCATACTGACATTGGATGGACCTGTGACTCGTGAGGGTGTCGGAGGGAGGTCATACTGACATTGGATGGACCTGTGACTCGTGAGGGTGTCGGAGGGAGGTCATACTGACATTGGATGGACCTGTGACTCGTGAGGGTGTCGGAGGGAGGTCATACTGACATTGGATGGACCTGTGACTCGTGAGGGTGTCGGAGGGAGGTCATACTGACATTGGATGGACATGTGACTCGTGAGGGTGTCGGAGGGAGGTCATACTGACATTGGATGGACCTGTGACTCGTGAGGGTGTCGGAGGGAGGTCATATTGACATTTGATGGACCTGTCACTTTTGAGGGTGTCGGAGGGAGGTCATATCGACATTGGATGGACCTGTGACTCGTGAGGGTGTCGGAGGGAGGTCATACTGACATTGGATGGACCTGTGACTCGTGAGGGTGTCGGAGGGAGGTCATACTGACATTGGATGGACCTGTGACTCGTGAGGGTGTCGGAGGGAGGTCATATTGACATTTGATGGACCTGTGACTCGTGAGGGTGTCGGAGGGAGGTCATACTGACATTGGATGAACCTGTGACTCGTGAGGGTGTCGGAGGGAGGTCATACTGACATTGGATGGACCTGTGACTCGTGAGGGTGTCGGAGGGAGGTCATATCGACATTTGATGGACCTGTGACTCGTGATGGTGTCGGAGGGAGGTCATATCGACATTTGATGGACCTGTGACTCGTGAGGGTGTCGGAGGGAGGTCATACTGACATTGGATGGACCTGTGACTCGTGAGGGAGTCGGGAGAGTGAGAGAAAGGAAGAGAGAAAGAGGTATAAAAGAAAAATCGACCCCAGTACTAGACTGGTACTTTTTTATCGACCTCGGTGGGATTTGAACTCAGAGAGCAGAAAGTCGGAACAAATACTGCAAAGCATTCTATCCGATATTCTCGCGACTCCGCCAATTCGCTATAAAGAAAAAAAGCAAAACAAAACACTGTTTCTTCTGAATGCAAATTATAATGTTCATAGATATAAGATTCAAATGTAAGAGAATTTGAATTAAGAATTAGTTGTGCTCGATGGTGGAATGTTGGTCTAGAAGATTTGTGCTTTGGAAAGTCTTAACTGGCTGAACACAAATACAGTTTTCCACCGAAAAAACGAAATCCAATTCACGTGACGCTATTTTAAGTAAGTGTATGATGTATGAGAGGCGTCTGAAAAGTTCATAGGCTCATTATGAAGGAGTGGTGCTAGAGCTGCGAAATCTTGCATGCATTAATTTCAACTCTTTTTGTTAATAACTGCATTGTTTCTTTCCAAGGACTATGTTGAAAATTAAACCTCATTTGGTCATTCCATGAAAGTATTTTGTACCCAAATCAGAAAGCATTGTGGATTGGCAGTATCGGTAGAGGGTCGGACACCATGATTTCTAGCATAGAGTTACGGCCCTTGCCATTCTGAGTTCAAATCCCGCCGACGTTAACTTTGCCTTTCATCCTACGGATCGATGAAATAAAGTACCAGTAATGCATTGGGGTCAATTTAGTCGAGTTTCCCCACCCCTAAAATTGCTGGCCTTGTGCCTATAGTAAAACCATTATTATTGCTGTTAGTATTATATCATATTACATTCCATAACTGCTGCTGTCTTCAGTCGCTGCAGCTATTTTTGGCACATTTCTTGCTGCTGTAATTTTTTCTGCAGTTGTTGCAGTTGTTGCAGTTGGTGCAGTTGTAGAAATTGTGTTTTGATGTTGTTGTTGTTGAAATTGTATTGTGATGTTGTTGCAGTTGTGGTTGAAGTTGTCACTGCTTTGTTATTGTAGTAGTAGTAGTTGTAGTAGTAGTAGTAGTAGTTGTAGTAGTAGTAGTAGTAGTATTTGTTGTAGTTGTTACGGTCCTGGTTTTAATGTAGCTGCTTCCTTTTGTTCATTACGGGTGAATGATTTTATGATGTGGGCTGAAGGTACTTCAGAAACTGACTAATGTGATGGGGTAGGGTAAGGTTGTGTAAGGGAGACAGAGGCTGAGATGAGAGACAAAGAGATATATAGCAACAGAGAGAGAGGGGTGGGAGAGAGATGGAGAGAGACAGAGTAGCGAGAGAGGGGGAGAATGAGAGGAGGAGAGAGAGAGTATGAGGAGGAGAAACAAACACACACACACACACACATATATATATATATATATACTGAAAATAAAGAAGGGAGATGAGGAAGTGAGGGGAAGGGGACGAAAATATCACAAGTGGAATAGAGAAGAAGAAAAAGTCGAAGAAATTCCTACAAATGTAGAGAAATGGAAAAGGAACTATGTGTGTGTGTGTATATATATATATATATATATATAGCTAGTGAGGGAGAGGGAGAGAGACAGAGAGAGAGAGAAGAAAGTAAAATAAAATAAAGAAAACAATCAAAGAAGAATAAAATAAGTCTAGAAAACAACATTGAAAAGGGCAAAGAAAAAGAAAAAGGATAAAAAAAAGAGGAAACCAAAAGATTTCGCAAAAAATATAAAAAAATTAAATTTCAAAATGAATGACGAATGAAAAAGCGACGAAGCGAGGTTGAATAGAAGGGGGGGGGGGGCTGAGTAATAGATAGTGGAAAGAGAGGTTTAGAGAGACTGTGTGTGTGTGTGAGAGAGAGAGAGAGAGAGAGAGAGAGTGTGTGTATGTGAGAGAGGGAGATAGATAGAGAGTGATATATATATATATAAAGAGAGAGAGAGAGTGTGTATGTGTGTGAGAGAGAAAGAGGGGTAGAGAAAGAGACGTAGAGAAAGAGACGTAGAGAAAGAGACGTAGAGAAAGAGAGAGAGAGGTAGAGAAGAGAGAGAGAGAGAGAGAGAGAGAGAGAGAGAGAGAGAGAGAGAGAGAGAGAGAGAGAAGAAATGGGTGTTTAAAAAATTAAGAAACGAAAGACGTTGAAAATGGGAGAAGGAAGAAAAAAGAACTGAGTGAAGAAATGAACCATTGAAATATTTTAAGAAGGAAATCACAAACATTTAAAGTGAAAAATAAATAAAATATTCTAACAAATAAAAAGATAAAAATGTTTTTCTGAAAAAAAAAATCAAATTTTACAGAAGAAAATAAAATTTTGCAGGAAAAAATGAAATTTTACAGAAAAAAATGAAATTTTATAGAAAAAAATAAAATTTTACAGAAAAAATGAAACTTTAAAACCGCAAATTATTAAAAAAAGTGTAAATAAAATAACAAATGAAATAAACGAATGTTTTGTTTTTGTTGTTGTTTGTCTTTTAATGGAAGACAAAGCAAAATTTTGATAGGAAAAGTTCCTTTCGCACCTAATAATAATAATAATAATATATATATTCATATAATAATAATATAAGATTAGAATGAAATGTAGAGATAGAAGAGGGGGGGGGGAGATATACGAAAGAGAGGAGAAAAGAAAGAGGGAGAAGGAGAGAGAGAGATCAGGGGGAGGGGGTTAATAGGATAAACAAAGAAAGTGGATGTTGGAAAAGATGTTATGAAGGAGCAGAGAAATTAAGAATTCGTGAAGGAAGATAAACTAAAATAAAGATTTGCTCTTCCATCACCAAGAAAGATACTAGTGTGTATTACCAAATATAGTCACAAGGAAGTGATGATGGCTCCAACTGCCAATTGAAACCAACACATAGTTCCCATTTGCAGTTTAACCGTTTTATTTGAGAGAATGCCAAATATATTGATTTCTAACGTAGACCCAATAATAATTTCTAATTTAGGTACAAAGCCAGTGATTTTTTGGGTGGTGGGTAAAGTCGATTAAATTAACACGAGTACTTGACTGGTACTTTATTTTATTGACCCCTGGAGGAGGAAGAAAGTTGAGTTTGGAGAGATTTAAATTCAAAATGTAAAGACCCAGACAGATTACTGCAATGATATTTTCTCGGAGGGCGCTCTACCAATTCTACCAATTCACTAATCTTGATACTTGATAGAAGTTCAGCTGTTTGTGACCAATTGTGGCCGCTTCTGGCTCCTAAGTCAGGTAATTATGATGTCTTATCACCGTGGCTATCTCGTACTCTCTCTAAATTCTCTGCTCAAATCATTAGCCTATTTCTCTCTTTCATACAAAACACCAACACATGCACCATGTAGCTCACAACACTTCATCAATTTATCCTGGTTCCCTTATTGTTAAGGAATTTTCCGATGATTTGACCGAGGTTTCTAATACAAAATCCGATGATATAAATAACTGTATTCTAGACAAACAAATACATACTTTTTCTCTACTCACTTTTGTAAGACTTTTCTTTAAAACATAAATAACGGGCATCAGACCACGTGGATCATACATACACAAATACAACTCTTTGCATTACATTTCCTGTATAACTCCTGGTCATATCTCTCTCCCTTTTCTATCTGCCCCCCCCCCCCCTCTCTGGTCCAAATATCGAAATGAAGGAGCAATTATTGTGTCTAGAAATAGAAATATGGACGATGTGGAATATGAATAATAAACAGTAGGAATGATAACTAAGTATTTAGTAGGAAATGGGAACAAGAGAATGAAAACCATACTATCAGTCTGAGAGTGAGAGAGAGGAGACAGAGAGAGAGAAAGGGGGGGGGGGGCAAGAAAATAAAAATAAAATAAAGAAAACAATCAAAGAAGAATAAAATAAGTCTAAAAATCAACTTTGAGAAGAGCAAAGAAAAAAGAAAAAAGAAAAAAAGAGAGAGAAAATCGACCCCAGTACTACATTAGGAGAATGGATGAAAGCAAACGACGCTACCATTATATCTGACGTTCTAACCACTCTACCATTCTATCTGACGTTCTAACCACTCTACCATTCTATCTGACGTTCTAACAACTCTACCATTCTATTTGACGTTCTAACCACTCTACCATTCTATCAGACGTTCTAACCACTCTACCATTCTATTTGACGTTCTAACCACTCTACCATTCTATCAGACGTTCTAACCACTCTACCATTCTATCTGACGTTCTAACCACTCTACCATTCTATCTGACGTTCTAACAACTCTACCATTCTATTTGACGTTCTAACCACTCTACCATTCTATCAGACGTTCTAACCACTCTACTAGTCTATCCTACGTTCTAACCACTCTACCATTCTATCTGACGTTCTAACCACTCTACCATTCTATCTGATGTTCTAACCACTCTACCATTCTATCTGACGTTCTAACAACTCTACCATTCTATCTGACGTTCTAACAACTCTACCATTCTATCTGACGTTCTAACAACTCTACCATTCTATTTGACGTTCTAACCACTCTACCATTCTATCAGACGTTCTAACCACTCTACCATTCTATCTGACGTTCTAACCACTCTACCATTCTATTTGACGTTCTAACAACTCTACCATTCTATCTGACGTTCTAACAACTCTACCATTCTATTTGACGTTCTAACCACTCTACCATTCTATCAGACGTTCTAACCACTCTACTAGTCTATCCTACGTTCTAACCACTCTACCATTCTATCTGACGTTCTAACCACTCTACCATTCTATCCGACGTTCTAACCACTCTACCATTCTATCTGACGTTCTAACAACTCTACCATTCTATCTGACGTTCTAACAACTCTACCATTCTATCTGACGTTCTAACCACTCTACCATTCTATTTGACGTTCTAACCACTCTACCATTCTATCAGACGTTCTAACCACTCTACCATTCTATCTGACGTTCTAACCACTCTACCATTCTATTTGACGTTCTAACAACTCTACCATTCTATCTGACGTTCTAACCACTCTACCATTATATCTGACGTTCTAACCACTCTACCATTCTATCTGACGTTCTAACAACTCTACCATTCTATTTGACGTTCTAACCACTCTACCATTCTATCAGACGTTCTAACCACTCTACCATTCTATCAGACGTTCTAACCACTCTACCATTCTATTCGA
>OZ024745.1:1880238-1912738 GCA_964016885.1 Eledone cirrhosa
TGTTATATGGAAGTGTAGATATATATATATGTTATATGGAAGTGTAGGTATATATATATGTTATATGGAAGTGTAGATATATATATATGTTATATGGAAGTGTAGGTATATATATATGTTATATGGAAGTGTAGATATATATATATGTTATATGGAAGTGTAGGTATATATATATGTTATATGGAAGTGTAGATATATATATATGTTATATGGAAGTGTAGGTATATATATATGTTATATGGAAGTGTAGATATATATATATGTTATATGGAAGTGTAGATATATATATATGTTATATGGAAGTGTAGATATATATATATGTTATATGGAAGTGTAGGTATATATATATGTTATATGGAAGTGTAGGTATATATATATGTTATATGGAAGTGTAGGTATATATATGTTATATGGAAGTGTAGGTATATATATATGTTATATGGAAGTGTAGCTATATATATATGTTATATGGAAGTGTAGGTATATATATATTTTATATGGAAGTGTAGGTATATATATATGTTATATGGAAGTGTAGGTATATATATATGTTATATGGAAGTGTAGGTATATATATATTTTATATGGAAGTGTAGGTATATATATATGTTATATGGAAGTGTAGGTATATATATATGTTATATGGAAGTGTAGGTATATATATATTTTATATGGAAGTGTAGGTATATATATATGTTATATGGAAGTGTAGGTATATATATATGTTATATGGAAGTGTAGGTATATATATATGTTATATGGAAGTGTTGGTATATATATATGTTATATGGAAGTGTAGGTATATATATATGTTATATGGAAGTGTAGGTATATATATATGTTATATGGAATTGTAGGTATATATATATATATATGTTATATGGAAGTGTTGGTATATATATATTTTATATGGAAGTGTAGGTATATATATATGTTATATGGAAGTGTATATATATATATGTTATATGGAAGTGTAGGTATATATATATTATATGGAAGGGTAGATATATATATATATGTTATATGGAAGTGTAGATATATATATGTTATATGGAATTGTAGGTATATATATATGTTATATGGAAGTGTTGGTATATATATATGTTATATGGAAGTGTTGGTATATATATATGTTATATGGAAGTGTAGATATATATATATGTTATATGGAATTGTAGGTATATATATATGTTATATGGAAGTGTTGGTATATATATATGTTATATGGAAGTGTAGATATATATATGTTATATGGAATTGTAGGTATATATATATGTTATATGGAAGTGTTGGTATATATATATGTTATATGGAAGTGTTGGTATATATATATGTTATATGGAAGTGTAGATATATATATATGTTATATGGAATTGTAGGTATATATATATGTTATATGGAAGTGTAGATATATATATATGTTATATGGAAGTGTAGATATATATATATGTTATATGGAATTGTAGGTATATATATATGTTATATGGAAGTGTTGGTATATATATATGTTATATGGAAGTGTTGGTATATATATATGTTATATGGAAGTGTAGGTATATATATATGTTATATGGAAGTGTAGGTATATATATATGTTATATGGAAGTGTTGGTATATATATATGTTATATGGAAGTGTAGATATATATATATGTTATATGGAATTGTAGGTATATATATATGTTATATGGAAGTGTATATATATATATATGTTATATGGAATTGTAGGTATATATATATATGTTATATGGAAGTGTTGGTATATATATATATGTTGTATGGAAGTGTTGGTATATATATATATGTTATATGGAAGTGTAGGTATATATATATGTTATATGGAAGTGTAGGTATATATATGTTATATGGAAGTGTTGGTATATATATATATGTTATATGGAAGTGTAGGTATATATATATATGTTATATGGAAGTGTAGGTATATATATATGTTATATGGAAGTGTAGATATATATATATGTTATATGGAAGTGTAGATATATATATATATATGTTATATGGAAGTGTAGATATATATATATATATGTTATATGGAAGTGTAGGTATAAATATATATGTTATATGGAAGTGTAGGTATATATATATGTTATATGGAAGTGTTGGTATATATATATATGTTGTATGGAAGTGTTGGTATATATATATATGTTATATGGAAGTGTAGGTATATATATATGTTATATGGAAGTGTAGGTATATATATGTTATATGGAAGTGTAGGTATATATATATATGTTATATGGAAGTGTAGGTATATATATATGTTATATGGAAGTGTAGATATATATATATGTTATATGGAAGTGTAGATATATATATATATATATGTTATATGGAAGTGTAGATATATATATATATATGTTATATGGAAGTGTAGGTATAAATATATATGTTATATGGAAGTGTAGATATATATATATGTTATATGTTATATGGAAGTGTAGATATATATATGTTATATGGAAGTGTAGATATATATATATGTTATATGGAAGTGTAGATATATATATATGTTATATGGAAGTGTTGGTATATATATATATGTTATATGGAAATGTATATATATATATGTTATATGGAAGTGTTGGTATATATATATGTTATATCGAAGTGTAGGTATATATATATATGTTATATGGAAGTGTAGGTATATTTATATGTTATATGGAAGTGTTGGTATATATATATGTTACATAGAAGTGTAGATATATATATATGTTATATGGAAGTGTAGGTATATTTATATGTTATATGGAAGTGTTGGTATATATATATGTTATATGGAAGTGGTAGGTATATATATATGCTATATGGAAGAATAGGTATATATATATATATTATATGGAAGTGTTGGTATATATATATGTTATGTGGAAGTGTAGGTATATATGTGTAGATATATATATATATGTTGTATGGAAGTGTTGGTATATATATATGTTATATGGAACTGTTGGTATATATATATTATATGGAATTGTAGGCATATATATATATGTTATATGGAAGTGTAGGTATATATATATATGTTATATGGAAGTGTAGGTATATTTACATGTTATATGGAAGTGTTGGTATATATATATGTTATATGGAAGTGTAGGTATATATATATATGTTATATAGAAGTGTAGGTATATATATATGTTGTATGGAAGTGTTGGTATATATATATATTGTATAGATGTGTTGGTATATATATAATCTATATGGAAGAGTAGTAGCTATATATATATATATATGTTATATGGAAGTGTAGGTATATATATATGTTATATGGAAGTGTAGGTATCTATATATATGTTGTATGGAAGTGTTGGTATATATATATTTTATATGAAAGTGTTGGTATATATATATATATGTTATATGGAAGTGTAGGTATAAATATATATGTTATATGGAAGTGTAGGTATATATATATGTTATATGGAAGTGTAGGTATATATATATGTTATATGGAAGTGTAGGTATATATATATGTTATATGGAAGTGTAGGTATATATATATGTTATATTGAACTGTAGGTATATATATATGTTATATGGAAGTGTAGGTATATATATGTTGTATGGAAGTGTAGGTATATATATATATGTTATATGGAAGTGTAGGTATATATATATATTATATGGAAGTGTAGATATATATATGTTATATGGAATTGTAGGTATATATATATATATGTTATATGGAAGTGTTGGTATATATATATTTTATATGGAAGTGTAGATATATATATATGTTATATGGAATTGTAGGTATATATATATGTTATATGGAAGTGTATATATATATATATGTTATATGGAATTGTAGGTATATATATATATATGTTATATGGAAGTGTTGCTATATATATATATGTTATATGGAAGTGTTGGTATATATATATATGTTATATGGAAGTGTAGGTATATATATATGTTATGTTATATGGAAGTGTAGATATATATATGTTATATGGAAGTGTAGATATATATATATGTTATATGGAATTGTAGGTATATATATATATGTTATATGGAAGTGTTGGTATATATATATATGTTATATGGAAGTGTTGGTATATATATATATGTTATATGGAAGTGTAGGTATATATATATGTTATATGGAAGTGTAGGTATATATATGTTATATGGAAGTGTTGGTATATATATATATGTTATATGGAAGTGTAGGTATATATATATATATGTTACATGGAAGTGTAGGTATATATATATGTTATATGGAAGTGTAGATATATATATATGTTATATGGAAGTGTAGATATATATATATATATGTTATATGGAAGTGTAGATATATATATATATATGTTATATGGAAGTGTAGGTATAAATATATATGTTATATGGAAGTGTAGGTATATATATATGTTATATGGAAGTGTAGGTATATATATATGTTATATGGAAGGGTAGATATATATATATGTTATATGTTATATGGAAGTGTAGATATATATATGTTATATGGAAGTGTAGATATATATATATGTTATATGGAAGTGTAGATATATATATATGTTATATGGAAGTGTTGGTATATATATATATGTTATATGGAAATGTATATATATATATGTTATATGGAAGTGTTGGTATATATATATGTTATATCGAAGTGTAGGTATATATATATGTTATATGGAAGTGTAGGTATATTTATATGTTATATGGAAGTGTTGGTATATATATATGTTACATAGAAGTGTAGATATATATATGTTATATGGAAGTGTAGGTATATTTATATGTTATATGGAAGTGTAGGTATATATATATGCTATATGGAAGAATAGGTATATATATATATATTATATGGAAGTGTTGGTATATATATATGTTATGTGGAAGTGTAGGTATATATGTGTAGATATATATATATGTTGTATGGAAGTGTAGGTATATATATATGTTATATGGAACTGTTGGTATATATATATTATATGGAATTGTAGGCATATATATATATGTTATATGGAAGTGTAGGTATATATATATATGTTATATGGAAGTGTAGGTATATTTACATGTTATATGGAAGTGTTGGTATATATATATATTGTATAGATGTGTTGGTATATATATAATCTATATGGAAGAGTAGCTATATATATATATATATGTTATATGGAAGTGTAGGTATATATATATGTTATATGGAAGTGTAGGTATATATATATGTTATATGGAAGTGTAGGTATATATATATGTTGTATGGAAGTGTAGGTATATATATATGTTATATGGAAGTGTAGGTATATATATATATTATATGGAAGTGTAGATATATATATATGTTATATGGAAGTGGAGGTATATATATATGTTATATGGAAGTGTAGATATATATATATGTTATATGGAAGTGTATATATATATATATTATATGGATGTGTAGGTATATATATGTTGTATGGAAGTGTAGGTATATATATATGTTATATGGAAGTGTATATATATATATATATTATATGGAAGTGTAGGTATATATATAACTTGTATGGAAGTGTAGGTATATATATATGTTATATGGAAGTGTATATATATATATATATATTATATGGAAGTGTAGGTATATATATGTTGTATGGAAGTGTAGATATATATATGTTATATGGAAGTGTAGGTATATATATATGTTATATGGAAGTGTAGGTATATATATATATTATATGGAAGTGTAGATATATATATATGTTATATGGAAGTGTATATATATATATATTATATGGAAGTGTAGGTATATATATGTTGTATGGAAGTGTAGGTGTATATATATGTTATATGGAAGTGTAGGTATATATATATGTTATATGGAAGTGTTGGTATATATATATGTTATATGGAAGTGTAGGTATATATATATTATATGGAAGTGTAGGTATATATATATGTTATATGGAAGTGTTGGTATATATATATATATATTATATGGAAGTGTTGGTATATATATCTGTTATATGGAAGTGTAGGTATATATATATGTTATATGGAAGTGTTGGTATATATATATTATATGGAAGTGTAGGTATATATATCTGTTATATGGAAGTATAGGTATATATATATATTATATGGAAGTGTTGGTATATATATATATTATATGGAAGTGTAGGTATATATATATGTTATATGGAAGTGTTGGTATATATATCTGTTATATGGAGGTGTAGGTATATATATGGAAGTGTAGGTATATATATATGTTATATGGAAGTGTAGGTATATATATATGTTATATGGAAGTGTATGTATATATATATATAATATGGAAGTGTAGGTATATATATATGTTATATGGAAGTGTAGGTATATATATATGTTATATGGAAGTGTAGCTATATATATATGCTATATGGAAGTGTTGGTATATATATATGTTATACAAGGAAGTGTTGGTATATATATATATTATATGGAAGTGTATATATATATATATATATTATATGGAAGTGTAGGTATATATATGTTGTATGGAAGTGTAGATATATATATGTTATATGGAAGTGTAGGTATATATATATGTTATATGGAAGTGTAGGTATATATATATATTATATGGAAGTGTAGATATATATATATGTTATATGGAAGTGTATATATATATATATTATATGGAAGTGTAGGTATATATATGTTGTATGGAAGTGTAGGTATATATATATGTTATATGGAAGTGTATATATATATATATTATATGGAAGTGTAGGTATATATATATGTTTATATGGAAGTGTAGGTATATATGTTGTATGTAAGTGTTGGTATATATATATGTTATATTGAAGTGTAGGTATATATATATGTTATATGGAAGTGTTGGTATATATATATGTTATATGGAAGTGTTGGTATATATATATGTTATATGGAAGTGTAGGTATATATATATTATATGGAAGTGTAGGTATATATATATGTTATATGGAAGTGTTGGTATATATATATACTATATGGAAGTGTTGGTATATATATCTGTTATATGGAAGTGTAGGTATATATATATGTTATATGGAAGTGTTGGTATATATATATTATATGGAAGTGTAGGTATATATATCTGTTATATGGAAGTATAGGTATATATATATATTATATGGAAGTGTTGGTATATATATATATTATATGGAAGTGTAGGTATATATATATGTTATATGGAAGTGTTGGTATATATATCTGTTATATGGAAGTGTAGGTATATATATGGAAGTGTAGGTATATATATATGTTATATGGCAGTGTTGGTATATATATATGTTATATGGAAATGTATATATATATATATATATGTGCGTTATATGGAAGTGGAGGTATATATATATGTTATATGGAAGTGTTGGTATGTATATATATAATATGGAAGTGTAGGTATATATATATGTTATATGGAAGTGTAGGTATATATATATGTTATATGGAAGTGTAGGTACATATATATGCTATATGGAAGTGTTGGTATATATATATGTTATATGGAAGTGTTGGTATTTATATATATAATATGGAAGTGTAGTATATATATATATGTTATATGGAAGTGTATATATATATATATATATACATGTTATATGGAAGTGTAGGTATATATATATATGTTGTATGGAAGTGTTAGTATATATATATATATGTTATATGGAAGTGTAGGTATATATATATATGTTATATGGAAGAGTAGGTACATATATATGTAACATGGAAGTGTTGGTATATATATATATTGTATCGAAGTGTTGGTATATATATATATGTTATATGTAAGTGTAGGTATATATATATATATATATATATATGTTATATGGAAGTGTATGTATATATATATATATGTTATATGGAAGTGTATGTATATTTATATGTTATATGGAAGTGTTGGTATATATATATGTTATATGGATGTGTAGGTATATATGTTATATGGAAGTGTAGGTACATATATGTTATATGAAAAGGTCGGTATATATATATGTCGTATGGAAGTGTAGGTATATATATATGTTATATGGCAGTGTATGTATATATATATGTTATATGGAAGTGTAGGTATATATATATATGTTATATGGAAGTGTAGGTATATATATATGTTATATGGAAGTGTATGTATATATATATATAATATGGAAGTGTAGGTATATATATATGTTATATGGAAGTGTAGGTATATATATATGTTATATGGAAGTGTAGCTATATATATATGCTATATGGAAGTGTTGGTATATATATATGTTATACAAGGAAGTGTTGGTATATATATATATTATATGGAAGTGTAGGTATATATATATATGTTATATGGAAGTGTATATATATATACATGTTATATGGAAGTGTAGGCATATATATATGTTATATGGAAGTGTTGGTATATATATATGTTATATGGAAGTGTTGGTATATATATATGTTATATGGAAGTGTTGGTATATATATATGTTATATGGAAGTGTAGGTATATATATATGTTATATGGAAGTGTTGGTATATATATATATATGTTATATGGAAGTGTAGGTATATATATATGTTATATGGAAGTGTAGTTATATATATATGTGATATGGAAGTGTAGGTATATATATATGTTATATGGAATTGTAGGTATGTATATATGTTATATGGAAGTGTTGGTATATATATATGTCATATGGAAGTGTAGGTATATATATATATGTTACATGGAAGTGTTGGTATATATATATATGTTATATGGAAGTGTTGGTATATATATATATGTTATATGGAAGTGTAGGTATGTATATATGTTATATGGAAGTGTAGGTAGATATATATGTTATATGGAAGCGTAGGTATGTATATATGTTATATGGAAGTGTAGGTATATATATATGTTATATGGAATTGTAGGTATGTATATATGTTACATGGAAGGGTTGATATATATATATGTTATATGGAAGAGTAGGTTTATATATATATGTTATATGGAAATGTAGGTATATATATATGTTATATGGAAGTGTAGGTACATATATATGTTATATGGAAGTGTTGGTATATATATATGTTATATGGAAGTGTTGGTATATATATATATAAGTTATATGGAAGTGTAGGTACATATATATGTTATATGGAAGTGTAGGTATATATGTTGTATGGAAGTGTTGGTATATATATATTATATGGAAGTGTAGGTATATATATATATTATATGGAAGTGTAGGTACATATATATGTTATATGGAAGTGTAGGTATATATATATATGTTATATGGAAGTCTTGGTATATATATATGTTATATGGAAATCTAGGTACATATATATTTTATATCGAAGTGTTGGTATATATATATATATATATATATATTATATGGAAGTGTAGGTATATATATATCTGTTATATGGAAGTATAGGTATATATATATGTTATATGGAAGTGTTGGTATATATATATGTTATATGGAAGTGTTGGTATATATATATGTTATAAGGAAGTATAGGTATATATATATATGTTATATCGAAGTGTAGGTATATATATATGTTATATGGAAGTGTATGTATATTTATATGTTATATGGAAGTGTTGGTATGTATATATGTTATATGGAAGTGCAGGTATATATATATTTTATATGGAAGTGTAGCTATATATATATGTTATATGGAAGTGTAGGTACATATATATATGTGTTATATGGAAGTGTTGGTATATATATATGTTGTATGGAAGTGTTGGTATATATATATGTTGTATGGAAGTGTTGGTATATATATATGTTCTATAGAAGTGTAGATATATATATGTTATATGGAAGTGTAGGTATATTTTTTATGTTATATGGAAGTGTTGGTATATATATATATGTTGTATGGAATTGTTGGTATATATGTATATGTTATATGGAAGTGTTGGTATATATATATGTTATATGGAAGTGTAGGTATATATGTGTTATATGGAAGTGTAGATATATATATATGTTGTATGGAAGTGTTGATATATATATATGTTGTATGGAAGTGTTGGTATATATATATGTTATATGGAAGTGTTGGTATATATATATATGTTATATGGAAGTGTAGGTATATTTATATGTTATATGGAAGTGTTGGTATATATATATGCTATATGGAAGTATAGGTATATATATATATGTTATATGGAAGTGTAGGTATATATATATGTTATATGGAAGTGTTGGTATATATATATGTTATATAGAAGTGTAGATATATATATGTTATATGGAAGTGTATATATATATACATGTTATATGGAAGTGTAGGCATATATATATGTTATATGGAAGTGTTGGTATATATATATGTTATATGGAAGTGTTTTTATATATATATGCTATATGGAAGTATAGGTATATATATATATGTTATATGGAAGTGTAGGTATATATATATGCTATATGGAAGTATAATTATATATATATATATTATATGGAAGTGTTGGTATAAATATATGTTATGTGGAAGTGTAGGTATATATGTGTAGATATATATATATGTTGTATGGAAGTGTTGCTATATATATATGTTATATGGAACTGTTTTATATATATATTATATGGAATTGTTGGTATATATATATATGTTATATGGAAGTGTAGGTATATATATATATGTTATATGGAAGTGTAGTTATATTTATATGTTATATGGAAGTGTTGGTATATATATATGTTATATGGAAGTGTAGGTATATATATATATGTTATATAGAAGTGTAGGTATATATATATGTTGTATGGAAGCGTTGGTATATATATATATTGTATAGACGTGTTGGTATATATATAATTTATATGGAAGAGTAGCAATATATATATATATATGTTATATGGAAGTGTAGGTATATATATATGTTATATGGAAGTGTAGGTATCTATATATATGTTGTATGGAAGTGTTGGTATATATATATTTTATATGGAAGTGTTGGTATATATATATATGTTATATGGAAGTGTAGGTATAAATATATATGTTATATGGAAGTGTAGGTATATATATATGTTGTATGGAAGTGTTGGTATATATATATGTTATATGGAAGTGTAGGTATATATATATGTTATATGGATGTGTTGGTATATATATATGTTATATGGAAGTGTAGGTATATATATATGTTATATGGAAGTGTAGCTCTATATATATGCTATATGGAAGTGTTGGTATATATATATATTGTATCGAAGTGTTGGTATATATATATATGTTATATGTAAGTGTAGGTATATATATATATATATATATATATGTTATATGGAAGTGTATGTATATATATATATATGTTATATGGAAGTGTATGTATATTTATATGTTATATGGAAGTGTTGGTATATATATATGTTATATGGATGTGTAGGTATATATGTTATATGGAAGTGTAGGTACATATATGTTATATGAAAAGGTCGGTATATATATATGTCGTATGGAAGTGTAGGTATATATATATGTTATATGGCAGTGTATGTATATATATATGTTATATGGAAGTGTAGGTATATATATATATGTTATATGGAAGTGTAGGTATATATATATGTTATATGGAAGTGTATGTATATATATATATAATATGGAAGTGTAGGTATATATATATGTTATATGGAAGTGTAGGTATATATATATGTTATATGGAAGTGTAGCTATATATATATGCTATATGGAAGTGTTGGTATATATATATGTTATACAAGGAAGTGTTGGTATATATATATATTATATGGAAGTGTAGGTATATATATATATGTTATATGGAAGTGTATATATATATACATGTTATATGGAAGTGTAGGCATATATATATGTTATATGGAAGTGTTGGTATATATATATGTTATATGGAAGTGTTGGTATATATATATGTTATATGGAAGTGTTGGTATATATATATGTTATATGGAAGTGTAGGTATATATATATGTTATATGGAAGTGTTGGTATATATATATATATGTTATATGGAAGTGTAGGTATATATATATGTTATATGGAAGTGTAGTTATATATATATGTGATATGGAAGTGTAGGTATATATATATGTTATATGGAATTGTAGGTATGTATATATGTTATATGGAAGTGTTGGTATATATATATGTCATATGGAAGTGTAGGTATATATATATATGTTACATGGAAGTGTTGGTATATATATATATGTTATATGGAAGTGTTGGTATATATATATATGTTATATGGAAGTGTAGGTATGTATATATGTTATATGGAAGTGTAGGTAGATATATATGTTATATGGAAGCGTAGGTATGTATATATGTTATATGGAAGTGTAGGTATATATATATGTTATATGGAATTGTAGGTATGTATATATGTTACATGGAAGGGTTGATATATATATATGTTATATGGAAGAGTAGGTTTATATATATATGTTATATGGAAATGTAGGTATATATATATGTTATATGGAAGTGTAGGTACATATATATGTTATATGGAAGTGTTGGTATATATATATGTTATATGGAAGTGTTGGTATATATATATATAAGTTATATGGAAGTGTAGGTACATATATATGTTATATGGAAGTGTAGGTATATATGTTGTATGGAAGTGTTGGTATATATATATTATATGGAAGTGTAGGTATATATATATATTATATGGAAGTGTAGGTACATATATATGTTATATGGAAGTGTAGGTATATATATATATGTTATATGGAAGTCTTGGTATATATATATGTTATATGGAAATCTAGGTACATATATATTTTATATCGAAGTGTTGGTATATATATATATATATATATATATTATATGGAAGTGTAGGTATATATATATCTGTTATATGGAAGTATAGGTATATATATATGTTATATGGAAGTGTTGGTATATATATATGTTATATGGAAGTGTTGGTATATATATATGTTATAAGGAAGTATAGGTATATATATATATGTTATATCGAAGTGTAGGTATATATATATGTTATATGGAAGTGTATGTATATTTATATGTTATATGGAAGTGTTGGTATGTATATATGTTATATGGAAGTGCAGGTATATATATATTTTATATGGAAGTGTAGCTATATATATATGTTATATGGAAGTGTAGGTACATATATATATGTGTTATATGGAAGTGTTGGTATATATATATGTTGTATGGAAGTGTTGGTATATATATATGTTGTATGGAAGTGTTGGTATATATATATGTTCTATAGAAGTGTAGATATATATATGTTATATGGAAGTGTAGGTATATTTTTTATGTTATATGGAAGTGTTGGTATATATATATATGTTGTATGGAATTGTTGGTATATATGTATATGTTATATGGAAGTGTTGGTATATATATATGTTATATGGAAGTGTAGGTATATATGTGTTATATGGAAGTGTAGATATATATATATGTTGTATGGAAGTGTTGATATATATATATGTTGTATGGAAGTGTTGGTATATATATATGTTATATGGAAGTGTTGGTATATATATATATGTTATATGGAAGTGTAGGTATATTTATATGTTATATGGAAGTGTTGGTATATATATATGCTATATGGAAGTATAGGTATATATATATATGTTATATGGAAGTGTAGGTATATATATATGTTATATGGAAGTGTTGGTATATATATATGTTATATAGAAGTGTAGATATATATATGTTATATGGAAGTGTATATATATATACATGTTATATGGAAGTGTAGGCATATATATATGTTATATGGAAGTGTTGGTATATATATATGTTATATGGAAGTGTTTTTATATATATATGCTATATGGAAGTATAGGTATATATATATATGTTATATGGAAGTGTAGGTATATATATATGCTATATGGAAGTATAATTATATATATATATATTATATGGAAGTGTTGGTATAAATATATGTTATGTGGAAGTGTAGGTATATATGTGTAGATATATATATATGTTGTATGGAAGTGTTGCTATATATATATGTTATATGGAACTGTTTTATATATATATTATATGGAATTGTTGGTATATATATATATGTTATATGGAAGTGTAGGTATATATATATATGTTATATGGAAGTGTAGTTATATTTATATGTTATATGGAAGTGTTGGTATATATATATGTTATATGGAAGTGTAGGTATATATATATATGTTATATAGAAGTGTAGGTATATATATATGTTGTATGGAAGCGTTGGTATATATATATATTGTATAGACGTGTTGGTATATATATAATTTATATGGAAGAGTAGCAATATATATATATATATGTTATATGGAAGTGTAGGTATATATATATGTTATATGGAAGTGTAGGTATCTATATATATGTTGTATGGAAGTGTTGGTATATATATATTTTATATGGAAGTGTTGGTATATATATATATGTTATATGGAAGTGTAGGTATAAATATATATGTTATATGGAAGTGTAGGTATATATATATGTTGTATGGAAGTGTAGCTCTATATATATGCTATATGGAAGTGTTGGTATATATGTATGTTATACAAGGAAGTGTTGGTATATATATATATTATATGGAAGTGTAGGTATATATATATATGTTATATGGAAGTGTATATATATATACATGTTATATGGAAGTGTAGGCATATATATATGTTATATGGAAGTGTTGGTATATATATATGTTATATGGAAGTGTTGGTATATATATATTTTATATGGAAGTGTTGGTATATATATATGTTATATGGAAGTGTAGGTATATATATATGTTATATGGAAGTGTTGGTATATATATATATATGTTATATGGAAGTGTAGGTATATATATATGTTATATGGAAGTGTAGTTATATATATATGTGATATGGAAGTGTAGGTATATATATATGTTATATGGAATTGTAGGTATGTATATATGTTATATGGAAGTGTTGGTATATATATATGTCATATGGAAGTGTAGTTATATATATATATGTTACATGGAAGTGTTGGTATATATATATATGTTATATGGAAGTGTTGGTATATATATATATGTTATATGGAAGTGTAGGTATGTATATATGTTATATGGAAGTGTAGGTATATATATATGTTATATGGAATTGTAGGTATGTATATATGTTACATGGAAGGGTTGATATATATATATGTTATATGGAAGAGTAGGTTTATATATATATGTTATATGGAAATGTAGGTATATATATATGTTATATGGAAGTGTAGGTACATATATATGTTATATGGAAGTGTTGGTATATATATATGTTATATGGAAGTGTTGGTATATATATATATAAGTTATATGGAAGTGTAGGTACATATATATGTTATATGGAAGTGTAGGTATATATGTTGTATGGAAGTGTTGGTATATATATATTATATGGAAGTGTAGGTATATATATATATTATATGGAAGTGTAGGTACATATATATGTTATATGGAAGTGTAGGTATATATATATATGTTATATGGAAGTCTTGGTATATATATATGTTATATGGAAATCTAGGTACATATATATGTTATATCGAAATGTTGGTATATATATATATATATATATTATATGGAAGTGTAGGTATATATATATCTGTTATATGGAAGTATAGGTATATATATATGTTATATGGAAGTGTTGGTATATATATATGTTATATGGAAGTGTTGGTATATATATATGTTATAAGGAAGTATAGGTATATATATATATGTTATATCGAAGTGTAGGTATATATATATGTTATATGGAAGTGTATGTATATTTATATGTTATATGGAAGTGTTGGTATGTATATATGTTATATGGAAGTGCAGGTATATATATATTTTATATGGAAGTGTAGCTATATATATATGTTATATGGAAGTGTAGGTACATATATATATGTGTTATATGGAAGTGTTGGTATATATATATCTTGTATGGAAGTGTTGGTATATATATATGTTGTATGGAAGTGTTGGTATATATATATGTTCTATAGAAGTGTAGATATATATATGTTATAGGGAAGTGTAGGTATATTTTTTATGTTATATGGAAGTGTTGGTATATATATATATGTTGTATGGAATTGTTGGTATATATGTATATGTTATATGGAAGTGTTGGTATATATATATATGTTATATGGAAGTGTAGGTATATATGTGTTATATGGAAGTGTAGATATATATATATGTTGTATGGAAGTGTTGATATATATATATGTTGTATGGGAGTGTTGGTATATATATATGTTATATGGAAGTGTTGGTATATATATATATGTTATATGGAAGTGTAGGTATATTTATATGTTATATGGAAGTGTTGGTATATATATATGCTATATGGAAGTATAGGTATATATATATATGTTATATGGAAGTGTAGGTATATATATATGTTATATGGAAGTGTTGGTATATATATATGTTATATAGAAGTGTAGATATATATATGTTATATGGAAGTGTATATATATATACATGTTATATGGAAGTGTAGGCATATATATATGTTATATGGAAGTGTTGGTATATATATATGTTATATGGAAGTGTTTTTATATATATATGCTATATGGAAGTATAGGTATATATATATATGTTATATGGAAGTGTAGGTATATATATATGCTATATGGAAGTATAATTATATATATATATATTATATGGAAGTGTTGGTATAAATATATGTTATGTGGAAGTGTAGGTATATATGTGTAGATATATATATATGTTGTATGGAAGTGTTGCTATATATATATGTTATATGGAACTGTTTTATATATATATTATATGGAATTGTTGGTATATATATATATGTTATATGGAAGTGTAGGTATATATATATATGTTATATGGAAGTGTAGTTATATTTATATGTTATATGGAAGTGTTGGTATATATATATGTTATATGGAAGTGTAGGTATATATATATATGTTATATAGAAGTGTAGGTATATATATATGTTGTATGGAAGCGTTGGTATATATATATATTGTATAGACGTGTTGGTATATATATAATTTATATGGAAGAGTAGCAATATATATATATATATGTTATATGGAAGTGTAGGTATATATATATGTTATATGGAAGTGTAGGTATCTATATATATGTTGTATGGAAGTGTTGGTATATATATATTTTATATGGAAGTGTTGGTATATATATATATGTTATATGGAAGTGTAGGTATAAATATATATGTTATATGGAAGTGTAGGTATATATATATGTTGTATGGAAGTGTTGGTATATATATATGTTATATGGAAGTGTAGGTATATATATATGTTATATGGATGTGTTGGTATATATATATGTTATATGGAAGTGTAGGTATATATATATATTATATGGAAGTGTAGATATATATATATGTTATATGGAAGTGGAGGTATATATATATGTTATATGGAAGTATAGATATATATATATGTAATATGGAAGTGTATATATATATATATTATATGGAAGTGTTGGTATATATATATGTTATATGGAAGTGTTGTTATATACATATGTTATATGGTATGTGTTGGTATATATATGTGTTATATGGAAGTGTAGATATATATGTGTTATATGGTAGTGTTGGTATATATATATGTTGTATGGAAGTGTTGGTATATATATATATGTTATATGGAAGTGTTGGTATATATATATTATATGGAAGTGTATGTATATATATATGTTATATGGAAGTGTAGGTATATTTATATGTTATATGGAAGTGTTGGTATATATATATGTTATATGGAAGTGTAGATATATATATATGTTATATAGAAGTGTAGGTATATATATGTTATATGGAAGTGTAGATATATATATATGTTATATGGAAGTGTAGATATATATATATGTTATATGGAAGTGTAGATATATATATATGTTATATGGAAGTGTAGGTATATATATATGTTATATGGAAGTGTAGATATATATATATGTTATATGGAAGTGTAGGTATATATATATGTTATATGGAAGTGTAGGTATAAATAGATATGTTATATGGAAGTGGAGGTATATATATATGTTATATGGGAGTGTAGGTATATATATATGTGATATGGAAGTGTAGATATATATATATGTTGTATGGAAGTGGTGGTATATATATATTATATGGAAGTGTAGGTAT
Source organism: Eledone cirrhosa (assembly GCA_964016885.1). NCBI lineage: Eukaryota > Metazoa > Mollusca > Cephalopoda > Octopoda > Eledonidae > Eledone > Eledone cirrhosa. The sequence goes on from OZ024745.1 coordinate 1,898,402, forward strand.
ATATATATGTTTATATGGAAGTGTAGGTATATATGTTATATGGAAGTGTAGGTATATATATGTTATATGGAAGTGTAGATATATTTATATGTTATATGGAAGTGTTGGTATATATATATGTTATATGGAAGTGTAGGTATCTATATATATGTTGTATAGAAGTGTTGGTATATATATATGTTATATGGAAGTCTAGGTATATATATATATATGTTGTATGGAAGTGTTGGTATATATATATATGTTATATGGAAGTGTAGGTATATATTTATGTTATATGGAAAGGTATGTATATATATATGTTATATGGAAGTGTAGGTATATATATATGTTATATGGAAGTGTAGGTATATATATATATATGTTGTATGGAAGCGTAGGTATACATATATATGTTATATCGAAGTGTATATATATACATATGTTGTATGGAAGTGTTGGTATATATATATGTTATATGGAAGTGTAGCATATATATATATGTTATATAGAAATGTATATATATATATATATGTTATATGGGAGTGTTGGTATATATATATGTTATAAGGAAATGTATATATATATATATATGTGCGTTATATGGAAGTGGTGGTATATATATATGTTATATGGAAGTGTTGGTATTTATATATATAATATGGAAGTGTAGGTATATATATATGTTATATGGAAGTGTAGGTATATATATATGTTATATGGAAGTGTAGGTACATATATATGCTATATGGAAGTGTTGGTATATATATATGTTATATGGAAGTGTTGGTATTTATATATATAATATGGAAGTGTAGTATATATATATATGTTATATGGAAGTGTATATATATATATATATACATGTTATATGGAAGTGTAGGTATATATATATGTTATATGGAAGAGTAGGTACATATATATGTAACATGGAAGTGTTGGTATATATATATATTGTATCGAAGTGTTGGTATATATATATATGTTATATGTAAGTGTAGGTATATATATATATATATATATATATGTTATATGGAAGTGTATGTATATATATATATATGTTATATGGAAGTGTATGTATATTTATATGTTATATGGAAGTGTTGGTATATATATATGTTATATGGAAGTGTAGGTATATATGTTATATGGAAGTGTAGGTACATATATATATGTTATATGAAAAGGTCGGTATATATATATGTCGTATGGAAGTGTAGGTATATATATATGTTATATGGAAGTGTAGGTATATATATATGTTATATGGAAGTGTAGGTATATATATATGTTATATGGAAGTGTATGTATATATATATGTTATATGGAAGTGTAGGTATATATATATATGTTATATGGAAGTGTAGGTATATATATATATGTTATATGGAAGTGTATGTATATATATATATAATATGGAAGTGTAGGTATATATATATGTTTTATGGAAGTGTAGGTATATATATATGTTATATGGAAGTGTAGCTATATATATATGCTATATGGAAGTGTTGGTATATATATATGTTATACAAGGAAGTGTTGGGATATATATATATTATATGGAAGTGTAGGTATATATATATATGTTATATGGAAGTGTATATATATATACATGTTATATGGAAGTGTAGGTATATATATATGTTATATGGAAGTGTTGGTATATATATATGTTATATGGAAGTGTTGGTATATATATATATGTTATATGGAAGTGTTGGTATATATATATATGTTATATGGAAGTGTTGGTATATATATATATGTTATATGGAAGTGTAGGTATGTATATATGTTATATGGAAGTGTAGGTATATATATATGTTATATGGAAGCGTAGGTATATATATATGTTATATGGAAGTGTAGGTATATATATATGTTATATGGAAGTGTAGGTATATATATATGTTATATGGAAGCGTAGGTATGTATATATGTTATATGGAAGTGTAGGTTTATATATATATGTTATATGGAAGTGTAGGTATATATATATGTTATATGGAAGTGTTGGTATATATATATGTTATATGGAAGTGTAGGTATATATATATGTTATATGGAAGCGTAGGTATATATATATGTTATATGGAAGTGTAGGTATATATATATGTTATATGGAAGCGTAGGTATATATATATGTTATATGGAAGTGTAGGTATATATATATGTTATATGGAAGCGTAGGTATGTATATATGTTATATGGAAGTGTAGGTTTATATATATATGTTATATGGAAGTGTAGGTATATATATATGTTATATGGAAGTGTAGGTATATATATATGTTATATGGAAGTGTAGGTATATATATATGTTATATGGACGCGTAGGTATATATATATGTTATATGGAAGTGTAGGTATATATATATGTTATATGGAAGCGTAGGTATGTATATATGTTATATGGAAGTGTAGGTATATATATATGTTATATGGAAGTGTAGGTATGTATATATGTTATATGGAAGTGTAGGTATATATATATGTTATATGGAAGTGTAGGTATGTATATATGTTATATGGAAGTGTAGGTATATATATATGTTATATGGAAGCGTAGGTATATATATATGTTATATGGAAGTGTAGGTATATATATATGTTATATGGAAGCGTAGGTATGTATATATGTTATATGGAAGTGTAGGTTTATATATATATGTTATATGGAAGTGTAGGTATATATATATGTTATATGGAAGTGTAGGTATATATATATGTTATATGGAAGTGTAGGTATATATATATGTTATATGGACGCGTAGGTATATATATATGTTATATGGAAGTGTAGGTATATATATATGTTATATGGAAGCGTAGGTATGTATATATGTTATATGGAAGTGTAGGTATATATATATGTTATATGGAAGTGTAGGTATGTATATATGTTATATGGAAGTGTAGGTATATATATATGTTATATGGAAGTGTAGGTATGTATATATGTTATATGGAAGTGTAGGTATATATATATGTTATATGGAAGTGTAGGTATATATATATGTTACATGGATGTGTTGATATATATATATGTTATATGGAAGTGTAGGTATATATATATATGTTATATGGAAGTGTTGGTATATATATATATATATATATATATATATATATATATAAAGTCTAAAGTCTGCTTTAAGCCAGAAGGCTCATTTGGCCGGTGCTTATCCCGGTGTCATGGCGTGAAGCGACTGAGAGTACAAGACCCCCCCCCCCCCTGGATAGGACGCCAGTTCATCGCAGAGTTAAACCTCCAGCCATTGCTGGTACTCATTTTCACCTGAGTAAACTGGAGCAACGTTAAAGAAAGTGATATTATATATATATATATATATATATATATATATATATATATATATATATATATATATATATATATATACCAACACTTCCATATAACATATATATATATACCTACACTTCCATATAACATATATATATATCAACACATCCATGTAACATATATACATACCTACACTTCCATATAACATATATATATACCTACACTTCCATATAACATATATACATACCTACACTTCCATATAACATATATATATATACCAACACTTCCATATAACATATATATATATACCAACACTTCCATATAACATATATATATATACCAACACTTCCATATAACATATATATATGGTCCACCTGGTTCCTTACCACATTTCCTTCGTTATATATATATATATAACGAAGGAAATGTGGTAAGGAACCAGGTGGACCATAACGCACCAAAGTACTCAATAGTTGAGGTAGTAGAGTGGGTAATAGGAACCAGTAAGACCCCGACAGCTGAGCTCAAGCCGTTTCGACGGCTAATTCTGGACTAAATGAAAATTTATCCTGGTATTTAAATAGCCGATCTTCTCAAGGGGTAATTGCATATATGGTCAAAGTGATTTTCAAAAATCAGTAGTAATTCTGTGGTTGCAAATTAGTAGGGGAGATGGTGGCTAAACCTGCCAGTAGGAGAAAGAGGGGAGGGGGTGGAGTAGCCCCAATCAAGCGTTTGTAGTGCCAGCTACAGCTGGGCATGAGGTCAAAGAAGATACAGGGGGAGGGGGAGGAATTCGGAACGGTAGGTAGAATAATGGGGGGTAGAAATATATAGGAAAGAAAAAATACTGAGAGTGAAGAAAAGCAAATAAGTGTAAAGAAAAACAAATGAGTGTAAAGAAAAAAGTAAAGTAAATTAAATTCTACGACCTAGGTCTCAGGCTATTGTTAGGCTAGAATAAATAAATAAAGAAAGAAAGAAAGAAGTAAAGAAAGAAATAAAGAAATAACGAAATAAGTAAAAGAACTAGGTGGGACGAAATAGGCGAGGACCCTTTTAAGAGGTATAAGTACGTAAATGATACGGTGACGGGTCAACAAAAGGGGCCAAAATACTAAAGAGACTACCACGAAATAAACAATAAAGGTTTCCATCCCGGGCACAATTCCAGCAACCACCCAGTGCAGCAAAGTGAACTAATACGAGATAATAATTCTGAGTCCCGAGAAAAATATATACTAATGCTAACTCTAAAAGATCTAAAACAATGAAAGTTCGTACGAAGTAAAGGTAGAATACGGAAGAATAAATTCAGAATCCACCCCGCCCAAAAGAAAAGCGAAGAAAGAAATACTGAAACGAAAAAATAAGGCATAAGTGCCACTAAGAAATATAGAGGGCACAGAGAATAGTGGGAGCGGTCGGAAAAAGGGGACAAGTATCCGGGGTCTAAACCAACTGCTATAAAGGGCGGAGTCCGCCAAATCTATCCTAGACTAGGGGAGGGGGTGGGGGTACAAAGGCTACAAGGGGCCAAAGGGCAGCCTCGGGTGGGCGAGAAAAGACGCCGACAAAGGAGAAGAGCTGGGGTAGAAGGACTAAGGAGAGAGGGGGGAAGGAAGGAAATAAAGGAAGCGATAAAAGAATACAAAGAAGATCTTACATCTCCCTTGGCAAGCAGGGGTTACCCATTGCAAAATCGGCAAGTGGGGTGTTATAGCCCTAGTCTACCCCCCGGGTCATTATGGGGTTTGAGGGCGAGGTAAGTCCTACGCAATCTATGTTTACATGCAGTAACCAGTTCATCTTTCTTGTTTAGGAGTTGGTCCGTCGAAAACAGCATTTGTAAAGTTTCCTCCGAGCATAAATTGCACGGACGGCGTCCTCCCGTGTAAGAATTGGCTCTGGACAGTAATCTCCAAGTGAGATCATAGGTGATGTTGTTGTCCTTGAGGTCCCATATGTGGCCCGAAAGTGTAGTGGCGTGACGCCGGGCCGGGTTTAGGAAGGTATGTCTATGTTGGTATAGCCGGGTCTTGAAGTCACATGCGGTAAGTCCTATATAGGCTTTGTTGGAGGTATCCGTCCTCACGTTGCACTGGTAGATCACATTACGGTCTCTGCATCTATTGTCGAGTGGGCAAATAGATCTATCCGGGCAGTTACACCTCCTGGTCGGTTCTCCACTGCTATTTAGGTTATTTCTGCCATCGGGGTTGAGTTTTTTGTTGTTAGAGGAGACGATGTTTTGTGCGAAGTTTGGTGTAGTGCTGTAAGAGAGTTTGATGGTATTTTTGTTAATTATGTTGTGGTAGCGGTGTTGTAATGGGAAGTGTTTTTCAATGAGCCTAAAGAATAGTTTCCCGATGGGAGTTGTCACCTCTGCGTTGTGGGGAGGATTGAACCATGTTACATTGCGTGAGCGGCGGTGTCTCCTGCTGGTTCCGCTAATGGGAGCTGGACAGTAGGATATTTCCTCCCGGAAACCACTCCGCTTGAGGGCCTGGTTGTAATAAGGCGCATGTTCATCGAATATCCGCTCATTAGCTGACAAACGGGATATGCGGAGGGAGATGTTTTTGACCAGGTTGTTTGTGATGTTCCTAGGATGGTTTGATCGGCGGTGGATGTAGTGCAGATTGTCATTAGGTTTCCTGTATGGGTAGTACAGGTCGTTTTCGAGGTCGAGGGTCACGTCCAGGAAGTTTACTCTGGTCAGGGACGTTTGTAGGGTTATTTTAAATCCCCAGTCGCGGAAGAATCTGATTAATTGTTTCCGGACCCGATCTGTACTACTGGGGTTGTACCCTTTAAGGGTAAGGAGCCCATCATCACGGTACAATCCACCACCGAATGCAGGAAACATATCAGTGAGTTTGGCTATTAGGAATAATCCTATAAGATCTGTGACCTCCGCCGAATCCGTGGCGCCCATGCTGACGTCGAAGGGTGAGTCGGGAGCTCTTTTTATCCATTTAGAGTCGTCAAAGAGTAAGACTGTCTTCCTGGCGTGGAGGATGATTTTTCTTTCCTGGTCGGTGATGGGCACAAGTGTTTCGGCGAAGTCCAAGGCGGCAGTAAGTAGCGGTAAGGTGATTGAAGCATAGTAGCTCTCTATGTCGAACTGTATATGTCAGGTCACCAGTTGGTGCTACTGGTAACATGTATCCCAGTACAACCTGTCCCATGGTCGGGTCGTTGGCGACTAAACTGGCAACCCCACCAAGGTTTCTTGGTGAGGAGGGTGACTTTGGACATCCTGCAGGACTAAAAACAAAACCTGTCAAAGGGCAAAGGAGCTCTTAAGAGTCAATGGCCATCCAAAATCACCGGGAGAGATGACCCCTTAGCCTTTGTCAAGGCAGAATTCTAGGAGAAGGAAAACTCTGATATAACACCTGCAACCCTGATGGTATCCAATGATGTTGACTTGTTCTTCTTTTTGGTAAATATCATCTTGGTTAAGAGAGTGGGACTGGCTTTGTGCAGTGCCTTTGCTCACTATAAAAGCTTCACGGCACAGGCATTGCTTTATATCTGGAGATCTCTCTGCACTTGTCGTCACATGGTACCATGGGCCCAGCACTATGTGTCAGTAATTGTCACAAGTGTAGTGTTTGTACCAGAGTTTTCAAGTCGCTGGCTGGACTAAAAAGTCACACTCGTTCAGCGCATCGGTAGGGGTTCTCCTACATGGATATAAAGTAGTGGCCGTACTCGAAAACGAGTTGGCAGCCACCATGTCGAACTGTATGAATTTAGTTTCTCGTTTATCCTCCATATTGCTGAACCAGGAGATTACTTCCTGGGTGTTGATCCATAGGCTAAGTCGGGTGTGTTGCTTGACTTTTGGTATCACGCGGTCTAGGATTTTTTTGCTGATTCTCCCTATGTCGGACTTCGTTGGGTTAATAAGCCTGATAGAGGGTTTACGGTCAAAATCGGATTTATGGTCCTTCAGTGTGAAGTATAGTGTCCGTGGGTCTAGAGGTTCCGTGCTTGCCAAGGGAGACGTAAGATCTTCTTTGTATTCTTTTATCGCTTCCTTTATTTCCTTCCTTCCCCCCTCTCTCCTTAGTCCTTCTACCCCAGCTCTTCTTCTTTGTCAGCGTCTTTTCTCGCCCACCCGAGGCTGCCCTTTGGCCCCTTGTAGCCTTTGTACCCCCACCCCCTCCCCTAGTCTAGGATAGATTTGGCGGACTCCGCCCTTTATAGCAGTTGGTTTAGACCCCGGATACTTGTCCCCTTTTTCCGACCGCTCCCACTATCCTCTGTGCCCTCTATATTTCTTAGTGGCACTTATGCCTTATTTTTTCGTTTCAGTATTTCTTTCTTCGCTTTTCTTTTGGGCGGGGTGGATTCTGAATTTATTCTTCCGTATTCTACCTTTACTTCGTACGAACTTTCATTGTTTTAGATCTTTTAGAGTTAGCATTAGTATATATTTTTCTCGGGACTCAGAATTATTATCTCGTATTAGTTCACTTTGCTGCACTGGGTGGTTGCTGGAATTGTGCCCGGGATGGAAACCTTTATTGTTTATTTCGTGGTAGTCTCTTTAGTATTTTGGCCCCTTTTGTTGACCCGTCACCGTATCATTTACGTACTTATACCTCTTAAAAGGGTCCTCGCCTATTTCGTCCCACCTAGTTCTTTTACTTATTTCGTTATTTCTTTATTTCTTTCTTTACTTCTTTCTTTCTTTATTTATTTATTTATTCTAGCCTAACAATAGCCTGAGACCTAGGTCGTAGAATTTAATTTACTTTACTTTTTTCTTTACACTTATTTGCTTTTCTTCACTCTCAGTATTTTTTCTTTCCTATATATTTCTACCCCCCATTGTTCTACCTACCGTTCCGAATTCCTCCCCCTCCCCCTCCCCTGTATCTTCTTTGACCTCATGCCCAGCTGTAGCTGGCACTACAAACGCTTGATTGGGGCTACTCCACCCCCTCCCCTCTTTCTCCTACTGGCAGGTTTAGCCACCATCTCCCCTACTAATTTGCAACCACAGAATTACTACTGATTTTTGAAAATCACTTTGACCATATATGCAATTACCCCTTGAGAAGATCGGCTATTTAAATACCAGGATAAATTTTCATTTAGTCCAGAATTAGCCGTCGAAACGGCTTGAGCTCAGCTGTCGGGGTCTTACTGGTTCCTATATATATATATATATATATATATATATATATATATATATATATATATATATAAGTCGAAATGGTAATTAATTTGTTAGACGTCCGACAAACATAAATGCTTATAACTGATTTAGAGCACTCTCTTCTCTCTACCGTTCTCGTAATTTTTTCTATCTTTATTTTTTTCTCTCTCTCTTTCTCCAGTGTCGTTTAAATAAACGGTTGTTTGTCAATTATTTACATATTCATTTGCATATTCACACATAAGTTTGAATAATCCCTAATATATTTCCACTATCCAGTGAATTTCCAGTTAAGATATGATTTTCATGGGTATGTCTCTATCTATAAAAGAACTTTGTATTTTATCTGATGAAAGCGTGCCAATGTTGTCTTGGTTACCCTTGAAATATATATAATAAAATAAATATGGTTTTATAAATACAGTTTCCATTTATTTAATATCATTGTATAAATATATATATATATATATATATATATATATATATATATATATATATATATATATATATATATATATATATATATATATATATTTGTATAAATATTTCGTATCTCCAAAGAAATACCATTTTAGGAAGCCGTAGCTATGCAAACGCCGGGGGGCTAACGCCCTCTGGTGATGTCCTAAAACGGTATTTCTTTGGCGATACGAAATATTTATACAAATTGTATAAAGCTATGCTTGAAGCGAAATCCTATTATTATTATATATATATATATATATATATATATATATATATATATATATATATATATATATATATATATATATATATATATATATATATATATATATATATAGGAGGTGAGTTTTATTGTAGTACAATAAAGCAATGCAGATATCGGATAAGAAGCACTCTACAGTTTGTGGGACTGGAGTATACATAATATATAAGATCAAAAGATGGTTAAATGAGTTCCATGTATTTTATTATGCGCATTTCAAAAACAAATATCATCATGCAATAACATTTGTGTTTTCATCAGATAAAATAGGAAGACATGATATGAAGGTTAAAAACACTTGTGGATAGTGCAGTTTTAAATCAACATATCATTATGTTGATTTGTTGATATGTTGATTTAAAACTGCACTATCCACAAGTGTTTTTAACCTTCATATCATGTCTTCCTATTTTATCTGATGAAAACACAAATGTTATTGCATGATGATATTTGTTTTTGAAATGCGCATAATAAAATACATGGAACTCTTTTAACCATCTTTTGATCTTATATATTATATATATATATATATATATATATATATATTGTTATACACAGAACAAAAGCGCTACCTAAGATTCCAAGACCCGATATTGACCATATCTCCAGATTCAATGAGACAACAAGATTCTGACCTTAACTTCAGGCGCTTAGATATATATTATATACACGTATATTATACACTCATATATGTGTATTTCTCTATCTCTCTTTCTATATATATATACATATATATACGAGGTGTGTCAGAAAAGTTCCAGGACTGATGTCACAAAAATTTATTTCAAACCCAAACTTCACACTAAGAGTTTTCTCCTTCAAAGTAATCCCCCTGGAGTCTAATGCACTTTTCCATCCTTTTCTGCCACGCTTGCATGCACTCTTGGAAGGATTCTTCCGGGATCCTCCGCAGTTCCGTCGTCACGGCCTTTTTGATGTCGTCCACGTCTTCAAAACTGGTCCCCTCCGGGTCGTACTCGAAGATCCATGACTCATCACCGGTGATGACTGTCCCTAGCCAGTCTGGTTCGGTTTCAAGACGCTCGAGGATGTCCTGGCACACTTGCATGCGTCGACCCTTCTGGTCATCGTTCAGCAGTTTTGGCACCATCTTCGCGCAGGCTTTCCGCATGTCCAAATCTTCAGTGAGAATCTTCCAGACGCTGTCCCGATTCATGCCCAGCTCATTTGCCATCAGTCGAACAGTCAGCTAACGATCGCTACGCACCATCTGCCTGACGCGTTCAACGTTGATCTCAGTCCTGGTTGTTGAGGGCCTTCCGCTCCTGGGGTTATCTTCCACGTCCTCGCGTCCTTCTTCAAACCTCTTGCACCACTCAAAAACACGTGAGCGTGACATTGTCTCATCTCCATACACTTGCTGCAGCAATCCCAGTGCTTCTGACGGAGTTTTCAAGTTTGTTCGTTGCTCTGTGCTCATTGCTTGACGACCTGAAACAGAGGACATGTATATAAAATTATGAAGAAAAAAGTTTGATCGCTGCAGAGAGCTAAGATTACAGTTACATATTCCAGGGGGATTACTTTGAAGGAGAAAACTCTTAGTGTGAAGTTTGGGTTTGAAATAAATCTTTTGTGACATCAGTCCTGGAACTTTTTTGACACACCTCGTATATATATATATATATATATATATATATATATATATATATATATATATATATATATATATATATAAGAACAAAAGATGGTTAAAAGAGTTCCATGTATTTTATTATGCGCATTTCAAAAACAAATATCATCATGCAATAATATTTGTGTTTTCATCAGATAAAACAGGAAGACATGATATGAAGGTTAAAAAAACACTTGTGGATAGTGCAGTTTTAAATCAACATATGAAAAGTAGTTTTAGATTGATGTGTGATATTGGGAAAAATATTTTATTTTGAGGGGGGAGGGGGGGGTGAAAAAGAGGAGGAGATGAGAGTAAAAAGTGGAGAGGGAGGAGTATAATGAGGAAGGATGAGATAGGAGGAGAGATGGGTGATAGAGAGAGAGAGATAGCTTTTATAACTGAGAAAAATATATTGTTTTACATAGAGAGGTTGAAAACCGTTGGAAGATAATGTATAAATTAAAAGAATTTGAAAATTAACGAAGAGAAAAATAATGTAAAGTTAAGGTTTGTATATTGAAGGGTTTAATAATATGTGCGATGAAAAGAAAATGTTAATATGTATTAAGAATAATATTTAAGGGTTTAATAAAAACTACTTTTCATATGTTGATTTAAAACTGCACTATCCACAAGTGTTTTTTTAACCTTCATATCATGTCTTCCTGTTTTATCTGATGAAAACACAAATATTATTGCATGATGATATTTGTTTTTGAAATGCGCATAATAAAATACATGGAACTCTTTTAACCATCTTTTGTTCTTATATATTATGTATACTCCAGTCCTACAAACTGTAGAGTGCTTCTTATCCGATATCTGCATTGCTTTATTGTACTACAATAAAACTCACCTCCTACATTAACTTGCTCCTTAACGGTTGAGCGCTAACTCTCATATTGGATACCTTTTGATGGTCCTTTACTTTTTTCTTCTACAACATGGATTATTACAACATAACAAATTCAACTAAAGATATTCCTATACCTGGTAAATCTGAATTCACCAAACTTCTAATTGAAAAAACTGACTCCTTCGTAAGAAGACTTAGATGGATAGCCTATTTCTATGACCAGCGCCTAAAAGGGAACTTCTATACCAAGGAACATAACTTCCTCGATCATCTATTTAATTCTAGAAGAAATCCTCCTTCCAACAAAAATCTAGTGCAATTCGAGGAAGAGTTAACTAAAATTATAAAAATCTTAAATTCAAGAGATACCCTTACAAAGGACAAGAGCACCTTGTAAATCTCAAGAACACAATTTCAAACCTAAATTCCTCAAAAAATGTTTTAGTACACTCTGACAAAACCAATAATTTATATGGTATTTCCAAGGATAATTATAACAACCTTATCCTAAAGGAACTTAGGAAAAAATATCGTAAAACCAACCATGATAATTTAGAATACATAAACTTTGAAGCCTCTGAGATTATGTCAAAACTTGGCATTGAAAAAAAGACCGAACCATTCCTCCCAAGAACTCCGAGGATAAATCTCAAGGATCACAAAAACAATTTTCGCACTGAACTACCTGTTAGATTAATCTCTCCCTCTAAATCAGATCTGGGGGTTGTTAGTAAAGCCATCTTGGATAGAATTATCCCACGGGTTCGTTCTAATTGCTCTTCCTTGAACTTAAATTTATGGTTTGGTACTTCTGAAGTGATTGGCTGGTTCAACAAATTGAATAATAAAAACAAACTAAAATTTGTTCAATTTGATATTGCCAGCTACTATTCTTCTATTTCGCCTTCACTTCTCTATAATGCCCTATCTTTCGCACTTAAATATTCTGACATCACCACAGATGAACTTCACATCATTCTCACCGCACGTAAAACCATCCTAGAGTTCAACAATGAATATTGGACCAGAGCCGATACCTCTAACAACTTCGACATCACAATGGGAGCATCCGATTCATCCCAATTGACAGATTTAATTGGTATCTTTATTTTGAACTCTTTGAGTCGGAAAATTCCTCAACTTCGCAGTGGTATTTATCGTGACGATGGACTCTTTACTATCTTAAATTGCAACATAGTTAACCTTAATATTATTAAGAACAATATACGTAATCTCTTTAACCAACATAACCTAAAAATTGAATTTGATAACAGCATCAAACTAGCTAATTTCTTGGATGTATCTCTTAATCTTGACACTGGCCTATATTACCCTTACCATAAAAACAATGAGAACCTAAATTATGTTAATTTTAAATCTAACCATCCTACTAATATCAAGAATGCTATAGTTAGTAATATTGGAAAAAGAATATATAACCTATCTTCTAATAAAAACATCTTTGGTGCTGACGCCAATTACTATAATAACGCGCTTTCTAAAGCCGGCTATCCTGATAAAATTAAATATAGTAAAGAAACAAATTCTAGAAGAACTTAGTAGAATAATTAATCATGATCATTCCAATAATTTTAATAAAAGACCTAGATACAAAAACATAATCTGGTATAATGCTCCTTTCTCCATCTCTATTAATAATAATATTCCTAAATTATTCTTTAGTGCCTTAAATAAATGCTTCCCTCCCTCACATATCTATAGTAAAATATTTAACAAACACACTATAACAATTTCATATTCTACATCCTCCAACATTTCCAACATTATCTCTAAACAAAGGGCGGTGGATTGGCAGTATCGGTAGAGGGTCGGACGCCATGCTTTACAGCATAGTTACGTCCCTTTACAATCTGAGTTCAAATCCCGCCGAGGTTGACTTTGCCTTTCATCCTTACGGGGTCGATAAAATAAAGTACCAGTAATGCACTGGGTAATTGCTGGCCTTGTGCCTAAAGTAGAAACAATTATCTCTAAACACAACAATAAAATACTAAATACTAAATCTCTTCCTTCCAACACTGAATATCATAATAATAGTAATAGTACTTCCGACGTAATTGTAAACCCTAGGCTAATTTCTGCAAACCCAAATACAACGTCAAACACAACTTCGCTAAATGTTCTTAATCCCATTCTAAATCAAGAAACTATTATTCCTATCGCAAATAACTTCTCCAATCCAATTCCTTCTATAGATAACACTAGATCACTCGTTAATAATCTCTCTAATTGCAATTGCCCTGTTAAAAATACATGTCCTCTCAACAACCATTGTCTCGATAAAAACTTAATTTACGAATGTAAAGTTATAACTGACACCAATTTCTTCACCTATTTTGGCTCCACTTCCACCTCCTTTAAAGCTCGTCTTTATAACCATCATTCGTCTTTTAAATACAAACTTAAAAGAACCAACACGGCTCTCTCAGAACTCATATGGTCCTTGAAAGCCAAAAATATTAAATATAGCATCTTTTGGAAGAAGGTTTCTTCTGCGTTTTTCATACTTGAACAGTTCTCTATCCAAGATTTGCAATCTCTGTCTAAATGAAAAATTTACCATTATTTCTAATTTAGATTCTATAATAAATAGACGCACTGACTTGTTTTCTATCTGCTTGCATAAATTCCACAAAAA
>OZ024745.1:1938782-1956282 GCA_964016885.1 Eledone cirrhosa
GTTGATGGTGTTGGTGATGGTGGTGGTGATGGTGTTGATGGTGGTGATGGTGATGGTGATGGTGGTGGTGATGGTGTTGGTGATGGAGATGGTGATGGTGATGGTGATTGTGATGATGGTGGTGATGGTGATGGTGGTGATGGTGTTGGTGATGGTGGTGGTGATGGTGATGATGGTGGTGATGGTGATGGTGGTGATGGTGTTGGTGATGGTGATGGTGATGGTGATGGTGATTGTGATGATGGTGGTGATGGTGATGGTGGTGATGGTGTTGGTGATGGTGGTGGTGATGGTGATGATGGTGGTGATGGTGATGGTGATGGTGGTGATGGTGGTGATGGTGATGGTGATGGTGGTGGTGATGGTGTTGGTGATGGGGATGGTGATGGTGATGGTGATGGTGATGGTGGTGATGGTGTTGGTGATGGTGGTGGTGATGGTGATTGTGATGGTGATGATGGTGATGATGGTGGTGATGGTGGTGGTGATGATGATGGTGATGGTGGTGGTGGTGATGGTGGTGGAGATGGTGATGGTGATGATGATGGTGATGGTGGTGGTGGTGGTGATGGTGGTGGTGATGGTGATGGTGGTGGTGATGGTGACGTTGATGGTGGTGGTGATGGTGGTGGTGGTGGTGATGATGGTGATGGTGATGGTGGTGGTGGTGGTTGTGGTGGTGGTAGTGGTGGTGGTGATGGTGACGTTGATGGTGGTGGTGATGGTGGTGGTGATGGTGGTGGTGGTGGTGATGATGATGGTAATGATGTAGATGATGAGGATAATGATAATGATGATGATGATGATGATGGTGTTTATGTTGATGGTGATGGTGGTGGTGGTGGTGGTGATGGTGGTGGTGATGGTGGTGTTAATGGTGATGGTGGTGGCGGTGGTGTTGATGATGATGATGAAGGTGATGGTGAAGGTGGTAATGATGTAGACGATGATGATGATGGTGGTGGTGTTGTAGATGGTGAAAAAGAAGAAGATCGCAAATATCAGTATTAGTAGAGGGCCGGACACTATGCTTTGCAGCATAGAGTTACGGCCCGTTATGGTCTGAGTTCAAATCCCGCCGAGGTTAACTTTGCTTTCATCCTAACGGGGTCGATAAAATAAAGTACCAATCACGCACTGGATCGGTTTAATCGATTTTCCCCTCTCCCCAAATTGCTGGCCTTGTACCTATATAAGAAACTATTATTATTGTGGATTGGCAGTATCGGTAGAGAGTCGGACGCCATGCTTTGACGCATAGAGTTACGGCCCTTGCCATTCTGAGTTCAAATCCCGCCGAGGTTTACTTTGCCTTTCATCCTTACGGGGTCGATAAAATAAAGTACCAGTAATGAACTGAGTAATTGCTGGCCTTGTGCCAAAAGTAGAAAGAATTATTATTATATACAGGAGGCCGGCCGTCGAAGAAACAACACCACGCGTTCGGTCGCCCCCCTGTATTATGAAAGGATATTTTTTTTCGGGGAAATTATTGCATTTTTTCTAAATTTAAAGGTTTCTTAGGAACTTTCATATATATATATATATATATATATATATATATATATATATATATATATATAGCTCCTTTAATGTTGTGCACTTTAAATTATAACTGACTGCTAAATAATGGAATTCTTTAGGATTTCTTCTTCTCTAAAAGATGTACCTTTACCTAAGAATAAGGACTATCTTAAACAACTCATTGAGAAATCTGACTCCTTTGTGCGAAGACTTAGATGGTGTGCCTTCCATTTCGTTAGAAAATCAGATGAAAAAACAAATAAATCTAGTTACAACTTCGATATTATCTTCAAATCCAAGAAAAATCCACCTAACAACAAACTATTAATGGAATTTGAAAATGAAATAATATCAATTATACAAAACATAAAATTCAAGAAAAACCAATTCGCAGGCCAGGAATACCTTAAAAGCCTTAAGAATAATATAGACAATCTTGAAAAAACTGAGAAAATCCTCGTAAAATCTGACAAAACTAACAATCTATACGGAATGCAAAAGGACGAATACAATAACCTTATATTGAAAGAACTAAGGGAAAACTACAAAATAAGAACTAATGAAGATCTTGAAATGGTAAATAGAGAAGCTTCTGAAATAATTCATAAATTAGGCATAGAAAATAGGACCGAACCCTTTACACCTAGAAGTCCAACAATTAACCTGAAAGACCACAAAAGAAACTTTGAAATAGAACTACCAGTCAGACTTATAGCACTATCTAAATCAGACTTAGGGATAGTTAGTAAACATATATTAGATAGAATCATACCACAACTTAAAGAAATGTCTTACTTAAAACTATGGAACGGTACTAACGAAGTTATAGATTGGTTCAATAACATAAAATTTAAACGTAACAAAAAATTCATTCAATTGGATATAGCAAACTACTACTCCTCCATTACTCCTAGTTTACTTAATAAAGCCCTTATCTATGCATCTAAACATACAGATTTATCTAGCGAAGAAATGAATATCATTTTAACCGCACGGAAAACTTTAATTGAATTCAACAATCATCTCTGGACAAGAGCCGATAGAAAAAATAATTTTGATATCACCATGGGATCATCAGACTCGGCGCAAATAACGGATCTTGTGGGGCTATTTATTAATAATACACTGCATAGAAAAATACCAGAGATGACCGGTGGTTTATATCATGATGATATGCTGCTTTTAATTGAAAATCATAGTAAGTGTGAAATTAATAGAAAAAGAAAATCCATAATACAATTCTTCAGTAGCTACAACCTTAAGTTAGAAATAGAGAATAACTATAAAATTGTTAACTTTTTAGACGTAACATTAAACCTTAACACAGGGCTCTACTATCCATTCTATAAAATTAATGAGAACTTAAACTATGTAAGTTTTAACTCTAATCATCCTAGATCTATCAAGAACACTATTGTTAATTCTATCGAACAACGTATTTCACGCATCTCCGCTAATAAAAACATTTTTGACGATAAGGCAGAATATTATAATGAAGCTTTAAACAGAGCAGGCTATATAAATAATATTAAATACATCGACAACAGTAATAAGGCAGATAACCCTACTATTAATTATAATTACAATAAAAAATCTAACTTAAATTCTAAAACTAACAGAAGAAATAGAACTAGAAATATTATTTGGTACTCACCCCCATTCTCATTAAGCGTTAAAACACCTTTGTCAAAGCTATTCTTTAAAGCACTAGATAAATGTTTTCCTAGAACCCACAGATACCACTCAATCTTTAACAGACATACTATAAAACTATCCTACTCTACTACTATGAACATAGCACAAAATATAAATAGAATCAATAATAGAAATTTAAACCCTAACCAAAATAACCAAAATAGCAGTAATATCTCTAGCAATATCCAACATAATAGTACCGTTCTAAATAACAACAACTCCGCAAAATGTAACTGTAGAATTAAAGTAAACTGTCCTTTACAAAATAAGTGTTTAGATAAGGACGTGGTCTATAAATGTACAGTTAAAACCAGTGATAATATATTTAACTATGTAGGTGCAACTTCTACAGAATTTAAAAGTCGCTGGAATAATCACAAATGCTCTTTCCAAAGATTTGATAAAAAATCTTCAACTTCTCTTTCAAACCTGATATGGAACTTAAAATGCAAGAATATGGACTATTCATTAACTTAGGAAATAATTTCGAAGCACCCGCGTACCGAAACACAGCTTTATCTAGATTCTGTAAATTCTGTGTTGAGGAAATGTTTTTCATACTTAAATGTAAGAACTCTATTAATATACGTATGAATTTATTTAGTTCTTGTAGACATCACCTGAATTCAACATTTAGAACTATATATAAATTATAATTACACTTATAATATTTCTACTTATTTCCATAACAATCTTATCCACTTGGTTTTAATATATTGATATCTCTAAATCATATCTATAGCATTTGCTATAATTTCACTTCTTAAAGTTTCATAAAATATATACATATATAATTCTAATTTTTTTAAATTTAAATTTTAATTTAAATTTTAATTTTAATTGTAATTTTAATCTTAATTTTTAATTCTTTATTTTTTATTTCTTTAATTTTTTATCTATTTTTTAAAATTACTTATTTCTTATAAATTAATTTTTAAAAAGAATTAATATTTTTTCAATATCTTTTATTTGATTTATAATCACTAACTAATTCTGGCTAAATATATCTTTCAACATTTATACTTATTTTGACAAAATAGTCTCATAATAACGAATAAATAAACAAAACTGGAGTTTTTTCCGTATCTTCCCATTTTTAAATATATAAATATAAATATTCTTATTAACTAAGTTAACTTAAGTTAATTTAACTTCATATTTTCTTACATTAAATACAAAAGCAATATCCCTCATAACTCATTAAAACAATTATCAATAACACGATATACTCATCTATTCATTTATTTATCTATTTATCTATTTACCTATTTATTTATTTATCTATTTATTTTCTATTTATTTTTCTATATATTTTTCTATCTATTTATTTTATTATTAATTTCGTTTTTTTTTCGTCCTAATATATCGGGACTACTACTACTACTACTACTACTACTACTACTACTACTACTACTACTACTACTACTACTACTACTACTGCTTCTGCTGCTTCTGCTGCTGCTGCTGCTACTGCTGCTACTACTACTACTACTACTACTACTACTACTACTACTACTACTACTACTACTACTACTACTACTACTACTACTACTACTACTACTACTACTTATTTTGTCGATCCAAACAGGACGATAAGTAAAAATTAACGTTTGCAGGATTTAATGGCGAAGGCCAAGAGATGTGAGCAGTTTTTAACAGTGAAAATAATAGAAATAAGGTTAATATTGATGGAGAGGAGGGCCACACCTGAAATAGCATACTGGCTTAATATCAATAATTAAAGGTAATTGAAGATGAGAAAAAGAGTAAGATTTAATGATAGTTTAAGAATATTTGACAGTTTGTCACATTCGTGTGTAGTGGAAACACTACAAATAAGTCATGCAATTCCAATACTAGGCGCATGGCTTAGTGGTTAGAGCATTGGACTTGCAATCGAAAGGCTGTGAGTTCAATTCTCGGACCGGGTGATGTGTTGTTTCCTTGAGCAAGACACTTTATTTCAAGTTGCTCCTGTTTACTCAGATGTAGAAATGTGATGATAGTACCGGGGTCCCTATCATTAAATCACCCAAGACACCTCCAACGAGTTATACCTTGGTGGAGGCCAGCTAAACCTGCATAGGTGTGAGCTGTAACAACAACAACAAATACTAGGTAACACAAACCCTGTCCAGGGCCGGATTTAATGGTGGGGGAGGGGGAAAAAGGGGAAATTTCCCCGGGCTCCCTGCAGTGGGGGCGGGGGCACCAGTGATGGTCGTAGCTATTTATTTGTGCTCTCAGCTGGGGATTTCAGTTTTGAAAACATAAGCGTGCATGTGTATTGAGGGAGAATAACAGGTCTAGTGTACGCGAATTTCGGTGAGCTAGGATATTTTGAAGGATGCAGAATTTATCGAAGAATTTATCCCCTCCAGAACTTCAGAATTCTATCTTACGAGAATAAACTCTATCCCGTTGACAAAAGAATGGGAACTCTAATAGGTTTTATTTTGATCAATAAAGTTAATTTTGAACTGAGTTATGTCGTTGTAAAGTTAATTTTTGAAGAACATGATAATAAATTTACATGAATATAACAGTTACATCTAACAGATGTAACTGTTATCCTCATCTAACAGATGTAACTGTTATCTTCATCTAACAGATGAAACTGTTAACTTCATCTAACAGATGTAACTGTTATCTTCATCTAACAGATGTAACTGTTATCTTCATCAAACAGATGTAACTGTTATCTTTATCTAACAGATGTAACTGTTATCTTCATCTAACAGATTTAACTGTTATCTTCATCTAACAGATGTAACTGTTATCTTCATCTAACAGATGTAACTGTTATCTTCATCTAACATATGTAACTGTTATCTTCATCTAACAGATGTAACTGTTATCTTCATCTAAGAGATGTAACTGTTATCTTCATCTAACAGATGTAACTGTTATCTTCATCTAAGAGATTTAACTGTTATCTTCATCTAAGAGATGTAACTGTTATCTTCATCTAACAGATGTAACTGTTATCTTCATCTAACAGATGTAACTGTTATCTTCATCTAACAGATGTAACTGTTATCTTCATCTAACAGATGTAACTGTTATCTTCATCTAACAGATGTAACTGTTATCTTCATCTAACAGATGTAACTGTTATCTTCATCTAAGAGTGAAACTGTTATCTTCATCTAACAGATGTAACTGTTATCTTCATCTAACAGATGTAACTGTTATCTTCATCTAACAGATGTAACTGTTATCTTCACCTAAGAGTGAAACTGTTATCTTCATCTAACAGATGTAACTGTTATCTTCATCTAACAGATGTAACTGTTATCTTCATCTAACAGATGTAACTATTATCTTCATCTAACAGATGTAACTGTTATCTTCACCTAAGAGTGAAACTGTTATCTTCATCTAACAGATGTAACTGTTATCTTCATCTAACAGATGTAACTGTTATCTTCATCTAACAAATGTAACTGTTATCTTCATCTAACATATGTAACTGTTATCTTCATCTAACAGATATAACTGTTATCTTCATCTAACAGATGTAATTGTTATCTTCACCTAAGAGTGAAACTGTTATCTTCATCTAACAGATGTAACTGTTATCTTCATCTAACAGATGTAACCGTTATCTTCATCTAACAGATGTAAGTGTTATCTTCATGTAACAGATGTAACTGTTATCTTCATCTAACATATGAAACTGTTATCTTTATCTAAGAGTGAAACTGTTATCTTCATCTAACAGATGTAACTGTTATCTTCATCTAACAGATGTAACTGTTATCTTTATCTAACAGATGTAACTGTTATCTTTATCTAAGAGTGAAACTGTTATCTTCATCTAACAGATGTAACTGTTATCTTCATCTAACAGATGTAACTGTTATCTTCATCTAACAGATGTAACTGTTATCTTCATCTAACAGATGTAACTGTTATCTTCATCTAACAGATGTAACTGTTATCTTCATCTAACAGATGTAACTATTATCTTCATCTAACAGATGTAATTGTTATCTTCACCTAAGAGTGAAACTGTTATTTTCATCTAACAGATGTAACTGTTATCTTCATCTAACATATGTAACTGTTATCTTCATCTAACAGATGTAACTGTTATCTTCATCTAACAGATGTAATTGTTATCTTCACCTAAGAGTGAAACTGTTATCTTCATCTAACAGATGTAACTGTTATCTTCATCTAAAAGATGTAACCGTTATCTTCATCTAACAGATGTAACTGTTATCTTCATCTAACAGATGTAACTGTTATCTTCATCTAACATATGAAACTGTTATCTTTATCTAAGAGTGAAACTGTTATCTTCATCTAACAGATGTAACTGTTATCTTCATCTAATAGATGTAACTGTTATCTTTATCTAACAGATGTAACTGTTATCTTTATCTAAGAGTGAAACTGTCATCGTCATCTAACAGATGTAACTGTTATCTTCATCTAACAGATGTAACTGTTATCTTCATCTAACAGATGTAACTGTTATCTTCATCTAACAGATGTAACTGTTATCTTCATCTAACAGATGTAACTGTTATCTTCATCTAACAGATGTAACTATTATCTTCATCTAACAGATGTAATTGTTATCTTCACCTAAGAGTGAAACTGTTATTTTCATCTAACAGATGTAACCGTTATCTTCATCTAACAGATGTAACTGTTATCTTCATCTAACAGATGTAACTGTTATCTTCATCTAACATATACCACTGTTATCTTTATCTAAGTGTGAAACTATTATCTTCATCTAACAGATGTAACTGTTATCTTCATCTAACAGATGTAACTGTTATCTTTATCTAACATATGTAACTGTTATCTTTATTTAAGAGTGAAACTGTTATCTTTATCTAACAGATGTAACTGTTATCTTCATCTAACAGATGTAACTGTTATCTTCATCTAACAGATGTAATGGTTATCTTTATCTAAGAGTGAAACTGTTATCTTCATCTAACAGATGTAACTGTTATCTTCATCTAACAGATGTAACTGTTATCTTCATCTAACAGATGTAACTGTTATCTTCATCTAACAGATGTAACTGTTATCTTCATCTAACATATGTAACTGTTATCTTCATCTAACAGATGTAACTGTTATCTTCATCTAACAGATGTAACTGTTATCTTCATCTAACAGATGTAACTATTATCTTCATCTAACAGATGTAACTGTTATCTTCATCTAAGAGTGAAACTGTTATCTTCATCTAACATATGTAACTGTTATCTTCATCTAACAGATGTAACTGTTATCTTCATCTAACAGATGTAACTGTTATCTTCATCTAACATATGTAACTGTTATCTTCATCTAACAGATGTAACTGTTATCTTCATCTAACAGATGTAACTGTTATCTTCATCTAACATATAAAACTGTTATCTTTATCTAAGAGTGAAACTGTTATCTTCATCTAACAGATGTAACTGTTATCTTCATCTAACAGATGTAACTGTTATCTTCATCTAACATATGAAACTGTTATCTTTATCTAAGAGTGAAACTGTTATCTTCATCTAACAGATGTAACTGTTATCTTCATCTAACAGATGTAACTGTTATCTTTATCTAACAGATGTAACTGTTATCTTTATCTAAGAGTGAAACTGTTATCTTCATCTAACAGATGTAACTGTTATCTTCATCTAACAGATGTAACTGTTATCTTCATCTAACAGATGTAACTGTTATCTTCATCTAACAGATGTAACTGTTATCTTCATCTAACAGATGTAACTATTATCTTCATCTAACAGATGTAATTGTTATCTTCACCTAAGAGTGAAACTGTTATTTTCATCTAACAGATGTAACTGTTATCTTCATCTAACATATGTAACTGTTATCTTCATCTAACAGATGTAACTGTTATCTTCATCTAACAGATGTAATTGTTATCTTCACCTAAGAGTGAAACTGTTATCTTCATCTAACAGATGTAACTGTTATCTTCATCTAACAGATGTAACCGTTATCTTCATCTAACAGATGTAACTGTTATCTTCATCTAACAGATGTAACTGTTATCTTCATCTAACATATGAAACTGTTATCTTTATCTAAGAGTGAAACTGTTATCTTCATCTAACAGATGTAACTGTTCTCTTCATCTAATAGATGTAACTGTTATCTTTATCTAACAGATGTAACTGTTATCTTTATCTAAGAGTGAAACTGTCATCTTCATCTAACAGATGTAACTGTTATCTTCATCTAACAGATGTAACTGTTATCTTCATCTAACAGATGTAACTGTTATCTTCATCTAACAGATGTAACTGTTATCTTCATCTAACAGATGTAACTGTTATCTTCATCTAACAGATGTAACTGTTATCTTCATCTAACAGATGTAACTATTATCTTCATCTAACAGATGTAATTGTTATCTTCACCTAAGAGTGAAACTGTTATTTTCATCTAACAGATGTAACCGTTATCTTCATCTAACAGATGTAACTGTTATCTTCATCTAACAGATGTAACTGTTATCTTCATCTAACATATACAACTGTTATCTTTATCTAAGTGTGAAACTGTTATCTTCATCTAACAGATGTAACTGTTATCTTCATCTAACAGATGTAACTGTTATCTTTATCTAACATATGTAACTGTTATCTTTATCTAAGAGTGAAACTGTTATCTTTATCTAACAGATGTAACTGTTATCTTCATCTAACAGATGTAACTGTTATCTTCATCTAACAGATGTAATGGTTATCTTTATCTAAGAGTGAAACTGTTATCTTCATCTAACAGATGTAACTGTTATCTTCATCTAACAGATGTAACTGTTATCTTCATCTAACAGATGTAACTGTTATCTTCATCTAACAGATGTAACTGTTATCTTCATCTAACATATGTAACTGTTATCTTCATCTAACAGATGTAACTGTTATCTTCATCTAACAGATGTAACTGTTATCTTCATCTAACAGATGTAACTATTATCTTCATCTAACAGATGTAACTGTTATCTTCATCTAAGAGTGAAACTGTTATCTTCATCTAACATATGTAACTGTTATCTTCATCTAACAGATGTAACTGTTATCGTCATCTAACAGATGTAACTGTTATCTTCATCTAACATATGTAACTGTTATCTTCATCTAACAGATGTAACTGTTATCTTCATCTAACAGATGTAACTGTTATCTTCATCTAACATATAAAACTGTTATCTTTATCTAAGAGTGAAACTGTTATCTTCATCTAACAGATGTAACTGTTATCTTCATCTAACAGATGTAACTGTTATCTTCATCTAACATATGAAACTGTTATCTTTATCTAAGAGTGAAACTGTTATCTTCATCTAACAGATGTAACTGTTATCTTCATCTAACAGATGTAACTGTTATCTTTATCTAACAGATGTAACTGTTATCTTTATCTAAGAGTGAAACTGTTATCTTCATCTAACAGATGTAACTGTTATCTTCATCTAACAGATGTAACTGTTATCTTCATCTAACAGATGTAACTGTTATCTTCATCTAACAGATGTAACTGTTATCTTCATCAAACAGATGTAACTGTTATCTTCATCTAACAGATGTAACTGTTATCTTCATCTAACAGATGTAACTATTATCTTCATCTAACAGATGTAACTGTTATCTTCATCTAACAGATGTAATTGTTATCTTCACCTAAGAGTGAAACTGTTATCTTCATCTAACAGATGTAACTGTTATCTTCATCTAACAGATGTAACCGTTATCTTCATCTAACAGATGTAACTGTTATCTTCATCTAACAGATGTAACTGTTATCTTCATCTAACATATGAAACTGTTATCTTTATCTAAGAGTGAAACTGTTATCTTCATCTAACAGATGTAACTGTTATCTTCATCTAACAGATGTAACTGTTATCTTTATCTAACAGATGTAACTGTTATCTTTATCTAACAGATGTAACTGTTATCTTTATCTAAGAGTGAAACTGTTATCTTCATCTAACAGATGTAACTGTTATCTTCATCTAACAGATGTAACTGTTATCTTCATCTAACAGATGTAACTGTTATCTTCATCTAACAGATGTAACTGTTATCTTCATCTGACAGATGTAACTGTTATCTTCATCTAACAGATGTAACTGTTATCTTCATCTAACAGATGTAACTATTATCTTCATCTAACAGATGTAATTGTTATCTTCACCTAAGAGTGAAACTGTTATTTTCATCTAACAGATGTAACTGTTATCTTCATCTAACAGATGTAACCGTTATCTTCATCTAACAGATGTAACTGTTATCTTCATCTAACAGATGTAACTGTTATCTTCATCTAACAGATGTAATTGTTATCTTCACCTAAGAGTGAAACTGTTATCTTCATCTAACAGATGTAACTGTTATCTTTATCTAAGAGTGAGACTGTTATCTTCATCTAACAGATGTAACTGTTATCTTCATCTAACAGATGTAACTGTTATCTTCATCTAACAGATGTAACTGTTATCTTCATCTAAGAGATGTAACTGTTATCTTCATCTAACAGATGTAACTGTTATCTTCATCTAAGAGATGTAACTGTTATCTTCATCTAACAGATGTAACTGTTATCTTCATCTAACAGATGTAACTGTTATCTTCATCTAACAGATGTAACTGTTATCTTTATCTAAGAGTGAAACTGTTATCTTCATCTAACAGATGTAACTGTTATCTTCATCTAACAGATGTAACTGTTATCTTCATCTAACAGATGTGACTGTTATCTTCATCTAACAGATATAACTGTTATCTTCATCTAACAGATGTAACTGTTATCTTCACCTAAGAGTGAAACTGTTATCTTCATCTAACAGATGTAACTGTTATCTTCATCTAACAGATGTAACTGTTATCTTCACCTAAGAGTGAAACTGTTATGTTAATCTAACAGATGTAACTGTTATCTTCATCTAACAGATGTAACTGTTATCTTCATCTAACAGATGTAACTATTATCTTCATCTAACAGATGTAACTGTTATCTTCATCTAAGATTGAAACTGTTATCTTCATCTAACAGATGTAACTGTTATATTCATCTAACAGATGTAACTGTTATCTTCATCTAACAGATGTAACTGTTATCTTCATCTAACAGATGTAACTGTTATCTTCATCTAACATATGTAACTGTTATCTTCATCTAACAGATGTAACTGTTATCTTCATCTAACAGATGTAATTGTTATCTTCACCTAAGAGTGAAACTGTTATCTTCATCTAACAGATGTAACTTTTATCTTCATCTAACAGATGTAACCGTTATCTTCATCTAACAGATGTAACTGTTATTTTCATTTAACAGATGTAACTGTTATTTTCATCTAACATATGAAACTGTTATCTTTATCTAAGAGTGAAACTGTTATCTTCATCTAACAGATGTAACTGTTATCTTCATCTAACAGATGTAACTGTTATCTTTATCTAACATATGTAACTGTTATCATTATCTAAGAGTGAAACTGTTATCTTTATCTAACAGATGTAACTGTTATCTTCATCTAAGAGTGAAACTGTTATCTTCATCTAACAGATGTAACTGTTATCTTCATCTAAGAGTGAAACTGTTATCTTCATCTAACAGATGTAACTGTTATTTTTATCTAAGAGTGAAACTGTTATCTTCATCTAACAGATGTAACTGTTATCTTTATCTAACAGATGTAACTGTTATCTTCATCTAACAGATGTAACTATTATCTTCATCTAACAGATGTAACTGTTATCTTCATCTAAGAGATTTAACTGTTATCTTCATCTAAGAGATGTAACTGTTATCTTCATCTAACAGATGTAACTGTTATCTTCATCTAACAGATGAAACTGTTATCTTCATCTAACAGATGTAACTGTTTTCTTTATCTAAGAGTGAAACTGTTATCTTCATCTAACAGATGTAACTGTTATCTTCATCTAACAGATGTAACTGTTATCTTCATCTAACAGATGTAACTGTTATCTTCATCTAACAGATGTAACTGTTATCTTCATCTAACAGATGTAACTGTTATCTTCATCTAACAGATGTAATTGTTATCTTCATCTAACAGATGTAACTGTTATCTTCATCTAACATGTAACTGTTATCTTCATCTAACAGATGTAACTGTTATCTTCATCTAACAGATGTAACTGTTATCTTTATCTAACATATGTAACTGTTATCTTCATCTAACAGATGTAACTGTTATCTTCCTCTAACAGATGTAACTGTTATCTTCATCTAAGAGTGAAACTGTTATCTTCATCTAACACATGTAACTGTTATCTTCATCTAACAGATGTAACTGTTATCTTCATCTAACAGATGTAACTGTTATCTTCAACTAAGCGTGAAACTGTTATCTTCATCTAACAGATGTAACTGTTATCTTCATCTAACAGCTGTAACTGTTATCTTCATCTAACAGCTGTAACTGTTATCTTCATCTAAGAGTGAAACTGTTATCTTCATCTAACAGATGTAACTGTTATCTTCATCTAAGAGATGTAACTGTTATCTTCATCTAACAGATGTAACTGTTATCTTCATCTAACAGATGTAACTGTTATCTTTATCTAACATATGTAACTGTTATCTTCATCTAATAGATGTAACTGTTATATTCATCTAACAGATGTAACTGTTATCTTCATCTAACAGATGTAACTGTTATCTTCATCTAACAGATGTAACTGTTATCTTTATCTAACATATGTAACTGTTATCTTCATCTAATAGATGTAACTGTTATCTTCATCTAACAGATGTAACTGTTATCTTCATCTAACAGATGTAACTGTTATCTTCATCTAACAGATGTAACTGTTATCTTCATCTAATAGATGTAACTGTTATCTTCATCTAACTGATGTAACTGTTATCTTCATCTAAGAGATTCAACAATCTCAACAATGGATTACCATTAAACATAGACAAGACCTATTAATTCCAATTAGGAACCAATTTACGGGGAAAATAAAAAGTATTCTAAGAAGACATGATGGAGATAAAGAGGGAATGACATTTCACATTTCAGAACATTCCAGAATAGGAATTATCACGTGGTATAGCGGTGGTAAAAGGTGGGTAAATGTGGGACGTTTGGCGAGTAGTATATCTGAAGAAGAAGAAGAAGAAGAAGAAGAAGAAGAAGAAGAAGAAGAAGAAGAAGAAGAAGAAGAAGAAGAAGAAGAAGAAGA
The DNA here is from genome assembly GCA_964016885.1 of Eledone cirrhosa. Classification (NCBI taxonomy): domain Eukaryota; kingdom Metazoa; phylum Mollusca; class Cephalopoda; order Octopoda; family Eledonidae; genus Eledone; species Eledone cirrhosa. The sequence goes on from OZ024745.1 coordinate 1,953,212, forward strand.
AGAAGAAGAAGAAGAAGACTTACTGAGATAAACAGAAAATGTGTAACAGTACCATAAAACTGATTTAGGTACACGGCCAACAATTTTAAGTCGATTACGTCCACCCCAGTACATTACTGGTACTTGATTTTATCGACCCTGTAAGTATGAAAGGCAAAGCTAACCCCGGTGAGTTTTGAACGCAGAACTTAAAGTGCCGTAACTCTATGCTGCAAAGTATGTTGTCCAACGCTCTACCAATTATACCAATCTACCATCTTACAAACCAATAAATAATTGTTTCTACTTTTGACACAAGGCCAGCAATTACCCAGTACATTACTGGTACTTTATTTTATCGACCCCGTAAGGATGAAAGGCAAAATTAACCTTGGAGGGATTTGAACCCAGTCCGTAAAGGGACGTAACTCTATGCTAGAAAGCATGGCGTCCGAACCTCTACTGATACTGCCAATCCACTGCCCTACAAACCAATAAATAATTACCGTGTATTTCGTTAGTTTAAACAATCAAGCTGAAGGCTGCAATATTTTCTCTTATTTCAGTTTTCTATAATGGAGTGTTGAGATATGCTGAGATGTGCTGAGTCTCTTAATATTAAAAGTGTGGTTAATTTTTAAAAAATCTGCTCCTTACAATTTTGTTAAGATTTTCTCTCGGAACACATTTCCCCAATTTATTAGGCGTTTTAATTATCATAATTCAAAATTTAATTTCTAAATTTTGGTGTTTCGTTGTGAATAAAATATAACTGTTCATTTGTTTGTTTTGTTTTTGCTTGTTTATTTGTTTATTTTTTCATCCTTCGTGTTTTGGTTACTATGTGCTGTCATTTTCTCTCTCTTTTCTAGTGGGTAGCATTTCAATCGAAGCTGTTATATAACTTGGAGTCTACTGCCGAGAAAATTGTTAGGTAAAGAACTAGAAAAGGAGTTATGATGATGCCAACCGCTTCTTTTTAATGTCAGTCTCTGTCCAGATCTCTAGGTCCCTCGGTTCACAAACTGCTGTTTTCCTCTACAAAAACCGAGAGGAGTACATCACATCAGAGGAAGTAATCCCGTGATGTAGAGTGACTGAAGCAGCGAATGTCGTTGGCTCTTCTCCACCAGTAATGTCTGGTATACCAAGATATCTCCCAGCAGTAATGTCTGGTATACCAAGATATCTCCCACCAGTCTCCCAGCAGTAATGTCTGGTATACCAAGATATCTCCCACAAGTCTCCCACCAGTAATGTCTGGTATACCAAGATATCTCCCACAAGTCTCCCACCAGTAATGTCTGGTATACCAAGATATCTCCCACCAGTCTCCCACCAGTAATATCTGGTATACCAAGATATCTCCCACCAGTAATGGCTGGTATACCAAGATATCTTCCACAAGTCTCCCACCAGTAATGTTTGGTATACCAAGATATCTCCCACCAGTAATGCCTGGTATACCAAGATATCTCCCACCAGTCTCCCACCAGTAATGTCTGGTATACCAAGATATCTCCCACCAGTCTCCCACCAGTAATGTCTGGTATACCAAGATATCTCCCACAAATCTCCCACCAGTAATGTATGGTATACCAAGATATCTCCCACAAGTCTCCCACCAGTAATGTCTGGTATACCAAGATATCTCTCACCAGTAATGGCTGGTATACCAAGATATCTTCCACAAGTCTCCCACCAGTAATGTTTGGTATACCAAGATATCTCCCACCAGTAATGTCTGGTATACCAAGATATCTCTCACAAGTCTCCCACCAGTAATGTCTGGTATACCAAGATATCTCCCACCAGTCTCCCACCAGTAATGTCTGGTATACCAAGATATCTTCCACAAGTCTCCCACCAGTAATGTATGGTATACCAAGATATCTCCCACAAGTCCCCCATCAGTAATGTCTGGTATACCAAGATATCTCCCACCAGTAATGGCTGGTATACCAAGATATCTCCCACAAGTCCCCCATCAGTAATGTCTGGTATACCAAGATATCTCCCACCAGTAATGGCTGGTATACCAAGATATCTCCCACAAGTCTCCCATCAGTAATGTCTGGTATACCAAGATATCTCCCACCAGTCTCCCAGCAGTAATGTCTGGTATACCAAGATGTCTCCCACCGGTAATGGCTGGTATACCAAGATATCTCCCACCAGTCTCCCACCAGTAATGTCTGGTATACCAAGATATCTCCCACCAGTAATGGCTGGTATACCAAGATATCTCCCACCAGTCTCCCACCAGTAATGTCTGGTATACCAAGATATCTCCCACCAGTAATGGATGGTATACCAAGATATCTCCCACCAGTCTCCCACCAGTAATGTCTGATATACCAAGATATCTCCCACAAGTCTCCCACCAGTAATGTCTGGTATACCAAGATATCTCCCACCAGTAATGGCTGGTATACCAAGATATCTCCCACCAGTCTCCCACCAGTAATGTCTGGTATACCACGATATCTCCCACCAGTAATGACTGGTATACCAAGATATTTTCCACAAGTCTCCCACCAGTAATGACTGGTATACCAAGATATCTCCCACAAGTCTCCCACCAGTAATGTCAAAAGATCTGACATAGGTATGAACCTGACATACGGTTGATCATCAAAGAAAAAATTAAGCACGATTAGAAATATTCCCTGTCTTGACATTGCTGACACTCCTGACAAAGACACGAGCACCCAGAAATGCTCCCCACCATGAATTCTAGCACTTTGCGCTTACAAAAGAAATCAACATTTATTCAAAATTATTTCCCGTATAATGTAAAATGTTACACCAAACAGCTAGCACCTAAACAAATGAAAATAAAATATACTTTCAAAAATGTGTAATTTGCCATATTTTCCGCTGAATAAATTATGTGTTTCGTATGAAATAATGACACATCACATCAAATTGAATTATGAGAAGACATATTACAACATTTAAAATATCAGTGTAAATAGTCACGTGGTACCAGACATTTTTCCACAACATCTTGCTTTCTTTCTTATTTAACAAAAACATATTTTCACACTATTTAAAGGTGAACTGAAATTTACTATAAAAGATGAATTCGT